>JAVYIG010009201.1:0-80667 GCA_035222895.1 Strongylocentrotus droebachiensis | reverse complement strand
TAGTTATAAATATATTATGTAGGTCTAGGTGCTGCATAAAATCTGAAATCTGTTATGTAATGTAATAAGACAGTTTTATTTATTTAAATCAGCTGCAAGCGGGCGTTTGAAGCAGAAAATAAACTTGTGTTATTTAACAATTAATGAGTAGTCTAAGGTGCTTTTATTTAATCGAGAAGAGGTTCACCAAGTCGAGGTATAACTATTAGTACGTTGAATGAAAGAAGCTTTGTTTTTTATTTGATTGTTGGCGAAAGTCGCTATAGTACATATGCACAATGCAATGTAGAACATGAACACACGTTGAATACATACACGCTAAGATGAATAGCGCTTTTTGTGTGTCATGTTGAGCATTATCATGTACACTGTACGTACCCCGCACACACTTGTTATTAATTAGAACAATGCATGTACAGAACAGCTGAAGTCCATGCATGTCCTACGTACGTACCATAGAGATGGTACGTACGTACCTACCTTTGATCGGTTGCCATTTACACTATTGAAACTTTTTTTGTTACTTTTTGCGTATATTCAATATAAATCTAATAGGCTTGAGTCGGTACGGTCGATCACACCGGGACCCGACCGTTGCCGTCGGGTCCCGGTTTCGTTTTTTGAGAACCGACGCTCCGAAAAAAATAAAGAAATATGTAAGAAATTGCAGTTTTGCACACCACTAAAATCAATCCACCTTAAAACTTAAGTATTTAATTGTTGCCAATCATATTCTAGCTCATCCTGAATCAATCCGAACTGCTGATATAAATTGCAAAGCAGTTCGCCCCACGGGGTTGTTGTTGCCAGCTGCTAGCCAGCTACTGTACTGGCCGGGTTTCTCGGCAGGATTAATAAATCAGGTTGAAAGAAACATTAATGTTTGAATAATAAAACGGCTTTCTAAAAAGTGCTTCTTTACAACATACCGATCGAATAATTTTTAAAAGACAAAATATATATTTTTTTCTTTGATTTTGAACACCGCATGCTTCTTTTAAAAGCTGAAAATTACTTGGTAATCACAAGAAGTTTCGATACGGATAGCTGTTGCAAGGCAAGTTCAGACTAGTCTCGGAAAAATGGGCCTGCTGCTCGCGTGTGTAAATTGAACACGAGGCTAGATCGTAAACAAATACCGCCCTCTACGATAAAAATCAGTATAACAAAGGATTCAAGTATTTGTAGCAGGCCCCTTGCGATAAAAATGTACCCAGTTATTCCTCGATTATCACGATTTCTGTGGCATTTCTTGGGCGATTATTGAATTCTTTGTCCAAGTTATGTATCTGATTATGATAATTTTGAGCAGTAGTTGTCTTTCCAATTGTGCTCTCATAGTTTTTAATGATTTTTTTCTCGTTACGATCACGTCTTTGTTTGGGTTCATTCTGGCACGCATTACAGCTAACGACGAGCACTGCGCATTTTCCGAGACTAGTCTTAACTTGCATTGCAACAGCTATCCGTATCGAAACTTCTTGTGATTACCAAGTAATTTTCAGCTTTTAAAAAAAGCATGCGATGCTTAAAATAAGATATAAATATTTATTTGTCTTTAACAAATTATTTGATCAGTATGTTGTAAAGAAGAATTTTTTAGAAAGCCGTTTTATTATTCTAACATTAATATTTTTTGACCCGATTTATTCAACCTGCATGAATCAAAATGGCGGCTCGAATGTTGTCTTTATATTTTTGCTCGAGTTTTTTTACTTTGAGAGGCACGATAATGGCACTTAACATCGCCAATCATGGATGAAAATAATGTCAAATGGAAGAATGTACCAATCTGTGCCGAGGTATGCATGTGTTGATTTATTTGACTGATAAAAAAGGTCACTTTTAAGGGACATACTGATGATATGGGCTTTTTATAGAGGCAAGTGACAAATCCTGCGAGCTGATTTCGGGACACCGGGTCCCCGATCCCGGTTTATGAAGATCCCGACATGACTCAGGCCTAAAATCTAATCAGGATTTTAAAAATATATTACCAATTTTTTTTATTATCATATCATGTATTTGCTAAAAAATCAAACACAAAATGTTTATTTCTGATGTTGGCAGACAATTCATAGATCAAGGTCGGACTGTGCTGCTCAAAAGTATAAGCTAGGTCGTTGCTTTTGCGTGATTGTATATCTCCGTTTTATCAAATTGTTATTGACTGTATAAACAGAATAATATCAAATTAGAATAAAAACCATTTTTTAGGGGCAATGGATTGAAACAGTTCGAGGCTCATGCATGCATGCAACAGGTCATTAATAATATTCATGAGCGTGTCACATCGTTTTTTTACGATTTCCTGGTCGATGGCGGGACAGAATGGGTGAAAACCCGGCCGTTGCCATGTAGAAAAGAATTCCTCGTCCCCCGGGTCATGTCCCGCCCCCCCTCGACCCGTCGTCAGGGAGGAGATAGCTCTCCTGACGTCGAGCCCGGAGCCTCGTTAGGTGACGCAGATCGACGCGTTTCGACGCGAAATACATCATCGGACCGCCCACAATCGGACCCATGGAGCTTCTCATATTATTATAGATAGTAATATAGTAATAATAATAATAATAATATAGTATACCGGTATTAGTAATATACTATTTTCAATTTCATGGGAACCAGAATTTTGAGGGATCTCACTCTTGGACTGTAACCGGTATTGGCATTTTTCGTTTCTTTACGGGAATGGCTAAAATCACGACTCCAATTTCGACTAATCATATGGCTGGATTTCTTAAGTGAGGTAGACTATATAAAATGGCATAGATCTATCAGCTAAGTCACAAGTGGGCCATTGAAATACAGTCAAAATCTCAATATGATATTGCATTTTGGGGTTTGTAGCAATAAGCAAGCAAGCGGTAGTAGCGCCCGGCATGGAGACACAGTAACAATAGTTTTACATGTGGACAAGTACGAAAACATGCCATACAATAGAGATGGGGTTGCAAGAAGGACCTAACAAATAGAGAAAGAAAAAGTACATTAAGGTACAACTACAAGTAAAGACAACCTTCCACAGAAGTCCTTGTAGGCAGAGTGAACGAACGAGCCAGTGCATAGTAACAGTACAATAGTGGAGCATCTTAGCATGCTCCTGGCGAGATGCCCAATAGAACTAATAATGCCTTAATATTATATAGAAAATAGTCTACAATCAATAAAAATAGATGCGCTCATTGTAATAAAAAAAGAAAAAATATATTTTTTATTATGCAATAATAAAAAGTTTAACTTATTGTGATTTCAAATATAAAAATACGAAAAGGTGAAAGCATGCAAGCAAGACAATTTCACATTGAAAAAAACAATATGAACTTATGAACTTTGACAAATTGATACTATTTTCTGAATATTGTATATTCATAATTATTGATATTTATATAAATAGTCTATCAAAATTCACATTTTTCATGATTTAACTGGAAAAAAATTACTCTATATTAGTGCATCTACACAAAAACATATTACTATCATTCTAAGGGGGAAGGGGGACCATTAGGTGACCATGCGGCCAGACTGATGCTACCGCTTCATCCCTGATGTATATAAAACGCAAGGTCACCGTTCGCCCGACATTTTATGAAAACAGTTATACTCCTCGTTATAATCCCACGGCGACCCATACGGCCTGTAAAGGTAAGGATATGCCCTAGGGCAAGCCTTCTCAACTAGTTTATTAGAAGTGCCAAAACAAAAATGTATTAAGGTTGAAGTGCCAACCTGTATGTTTGGTGACTGTGTTGCAGGGGAGCGTAGCTACCGAACCGATATCGGGTGGGGTCCAGGGGGCGAAGCTCCCGGAAACTTGTGGATTTAAGGGCTTTTTTAAGGCCGAGATGTGGCATTTTAAAACCTTTTTGTTCCATAAAACATCGATTATAATTTCATATTGATGTGAAATAATTAGTGCAATTCCTGGCTAAAATCTAAACTGGAAGTAAATTTATATGTAGCTATGTTGATGCAATAAACACGAAAAACGTCACAATCAAGTGAAAATCAAACAAACAAAATGGCTTGTTTACATTTTGGGCTCAACTTCTACTGCGACTTTGATTTTGCTGAGTTTTTTAATTTCCAAATATAATTTTTAATTTTTATTTATTTTGTATTAATTTTCAACAGCCGCGCGCCACTCCGACTAACCGCAAGCGCCACAAGTGGCGCGCGCGCCGCCAGTTGAGAAGGCCTGCCCTAGGGTGACCCTGAGGCTACTGCAGATTCTCTGCGGCCGCCGCAGGTATCTCTCGATTTTGGGGGTGTACGGCCGCCGTATCCTAGCCGTAGTGCAAATGTGACCTAGGCATTACATCCAGTAAATTGAATAGAACAAGCTTCATCTACATGTATATATCCTAAAACTAATTACAATACAAATTTGTTTCTTGTTTCATTGCATGGTTCGGAATGATCTAATGCGTACAGAGACCATGTCGATCTGTGGCCCAAATGTTGAGCGTGGTATTTTTGGGCTCATCTGGAAGTTGAACCATAAAACCGGACACGGCTGCTCTAAAGCCATAGAGTACCGAAGCTGTGACGTCATAAAAATCTATTTTTAGAATTTCTCAATTTTTTTCTTTACATTCCGAAAGAACATCAAAAATAATGTCCAAATGTCAAAAACCAATTGAATAAGTTAAAGGTGATTTCCATTCATATTGAATTAGGTATCGTTAGAAAGGTTATTTTCAGTTCTTCATTTTTGTCTCGTCTGCGTAGCAAAAAGCGAGACATAGGCGCCGCTTTTCCGGTGACGGCGACGGCGTCAACATCAAAAACTTAACCTAAGATTAAGTTTTTGAAATTTTGATATATTTTTTAAAGTATAAGTTCTTAGTTAATGAAACTTTGACTATAGGGTAATCAAGTATCCCCAATCATGTGAGTAGAATTTCAGATCACAAAGTCAAGGTCAAAGGTCATTTCAGGTCAACAGACTTGGACTATGTTGTAGCATCATCATCGAAAACTTAACCTAAGGTTAAGTTTTTGAATTTTTGATATAATTTTGAAAGTATAAGTTCTTAGTCAATGAAACTTGGACCATAGGGTTATCAAGTCTCCCCAATCATGTGAGTAGAATTTCAGGTCACTAAGTTAAGGTCAAAGGTCATTTAAGGTCAACAAACTTAGACTTTGTTGTGGCATCAACATCAAGATTTTCAAAATGCTTCTTTTTCGTTATTTTTCAACCGATTTTGATTCTGATTGTTTCATATGATAGGGCTAGGAGGGGGATTTAAAATTTCTACACAGAATCGTGAAATTCATTATCTATGCTAATTTATGCAAATTTATTCGAAATTAAAAAAAAGGCTTCTTCTCCTTCATTTCTCGACCGATTTTGATTTGGTTTGCTTTATATCGTAGAGCTAACTTTGGTACACTAAACTTCTACACAGAATTTTGAAATTGTTCTCCATTAATTAATTATGGTAATTTATGCGAATTTATTCCAAAAATAACAAAAATTGCTTCTTTTCCCTCATTTCTTGACTGATTTTGATTTGGTTTGCCTTATCTGGTAGAGCTAAATTTGGAACACTAAACTTCTACACAGAATTGTGAGATTTTGCTCCATTGATTATTTATGGTACTTTATGCAAATGAAATGAAATTATGTCCCCACCAGGGCATCAAATTTTTATTTTTTGACCAGTTCAAAAGTGTACCACATAAAATTTACGATATTTGTTGTTGCGAGATGCGGATGAGCGCTACGTCATTGACGTTCTGGTTTATCATATTGAATTGCGTTATGCAGGCGAGACCGCCGAGAGCGTTTCCCTTGTTGTTTTTAGGTTCATTGTCAATAAACATAAGGGGAAGGAGATATAATGGAATGAGGTTACGAGAATCATATTTTTCTTAGAGAATTTCGTCTACGATACCATTAGGAGGTTTGGGCACATTCACAACACGGTCACCGCGCGCATTCTATTCGCAATCAGATAGCACTGCAGGGTACATAATCAGAGTGAAAGTATAGATGTTGTATTGGGATATTAATCATCAGTAAAATTGACAGAAGACAGCTCAGATGAACTAGAAATGAATAGAGTATGATAAAGCAGAAGTTAGTAGCAATGATGATGGTAAAGAAAGTGAAGATGATGGTGAATTGGGCGAATGTAAAGACGACAAGAATGTAAATGCTGATCGAATCGTGATACGGGAGTTGCAGCTGCAGCTACCCTAGGAAGCTCCGAGACGACACCTACGCCAAAGGCGTCAGAGCTTTGACAGCGGGTGCATAGGGAAACATTCAAACAGCGGGTTGGGCGACATTATCTCAAAATATGTAAAGGGAGTAATTACAATTTTGGCTTACTAGGTTGCTCGACTTCTCTGAGCATCTGGATGGCCACTTAAATTATAATTTGAAGAAGTCTTCGATGGGGAAAATGGGGTGATTCTTCGTCCTACCCCAACGATTCTTCCCTGTTGTATCGTCGATTCAACATGCTTGGCGAAGAGAAAGTACCGCACTACCGCGCCGTCTCTTTGCTGAGTTTTTTTCTGATCAGCAGACATTTCAACTAGACACAAAGTAATTACAAGCCGAGGAATACAACTGTTTCAGCTCACCTGCATTCTGATCGCGGTCTCCTTGCTTAATTTGTTTGATTGACAGACGTTTCAGCTAATTTATAACCCGAGAAAAACAACTATTATCTCCCAAAAATTTCACGCTGCAATACACCGAAACACAGTGAACACTGCACTACGAATGGCTGAGCTGAGCTATCGCGAGTTTTCCCCGTGCCACAAAAATCAAGTTACGCTAATTATCAAAACAAAACATAGGCGAAGCCGGTGTGTCAGGATCTTACAGTACCAAACGTCAATATTTCAAGGAAACCAAACATCGGGAAGTAACCAATGCTTATACAATTGAAAGAATGTTTATTTTACTTAATTGTAAATTCGATAAAACACTTCATTAAATATCACAAAAATTGCAAAATCTACTAAACAAATGACCCATGTTTGTGTACGTATTTACATTGAAATAATACGTTGTACTTCCGGGTTTAGGAACAGTCCACGGAGATACGTCACATACACTACGTCACGAACGAAAATATCACCGCTTCCGGGTTCCTCTGCTTACACATGTATACTATTGATCTTTCTAAGTCTAATAATAATTTAACAACACATGCAAATTTTTGTCAATCAATATATTGTATTCCTTATTTCATCAGCATTCCAACAATAGCAAACATGCATATTTTCATCACTTTCTTCCCAATTCACCTTTAAGTATTGGCTGAGATATGACTATCTGAATAAATATACTCCCCATAGGAACTCAGTGTTATATGCTCTGACTCCTAATGGTTAGGAGCCAGAGCATATAACACTGAGTTCCCATAGGACATATATTCATTTAGATGGTCATATCTCAGCCAATACTTAACATATTCAATTGGTTTTCGACATTTGGATATTATTTTTGATGTTCTTTCGGAATATGAAGAAAAAATTGAGAAATTCTAAAAATAGATTTTTGATGACATCACACTTCACCACTCTATAGTGAATAGAGTTGGTTCAATTTATGGATCATATATCTGTGTCTGTTTATTTGCTGTGAAAGTTTAATTGCCCCATACATTTGTAAATGTTTTAGTATTAAATCTTGTGAGAATCAAACCAACTTTCTTCCTATGTGTATTTAGATTGAAATATGATTTCACTTGTCATTTTACCCTTCCACCCCAAAAAGAGATGCACCAATTTCCAAGAAAGCCCAGAAGAAAGCCCAAAAGGAAGCAGAGAAAGCAGCTAAAAAGGCTGAAAGACAAGCAGAACAGGTACAATATTCATCTCAATTGGTATCTTGTCGATTCCATCAGGGAAATATATTTTGAGCCACTTTTTGTTTGTTTATCTTTTTGTTGTTGGTTTCTTTTTTTTCCTTTTTTTAAAGTTCATGTGTTGACACATTACAAGTTTATCTATATATGGCAATGGTATTTCATTCCCAGGAAATGTAATAAATTGAGGCTCCCAATAACTAGGCCTGAGCTAGTTTACCAGCCCACACCATAGTCACTGTAGGGTCTCAACTGTCTGTGCTCTAGACTATACCTATAGGCTTGTGTCAGGAATACAGTCAGTCACTTGGAAAAAAGTGACTAGAATCAAGGCAAAGTAGAGTTTTGAAAGTTAACGTTTGTGCAGGCAAATTGGCTTTTAATACAGAGGTTGCTGACTTAATCCAGGATAAATTTGTTGGGATAATGCCTGTGAAATGATCAACTGAAAATAAAAAGATTCAGCATTAAACAAAAAGAAAAATGTGACTTTAAATGAAATATTGTATGACTCTTTTAATTATTATTTGTGATTCATACGGGGGGGGGGGGGGGGTAGTTGAATAAACACTTAGATAAATTTGATGGTTAAACAACAAATGTTGCTTTTGGTTTCTGAATAACAGTTGTATCATCTTTGGAAATCATTGCTCTGAACATATTAATATGCTTTCTTCATATGTTTCATGCAACTACTGATTCTTTACTCTGGCACTCACTTTTTCTTTCAACAACAGGCTGCAGAGGCCGAGGCAGAAGCAGGAGATGATTTTGCTAAGGATCTCTATGGCAATTATCCCCTGATTCAGTCACAGAATAAGATTGGTACGTGGACTAATATTCAAGTAATAATAATAATAATAATATTTAATTTTTATATAGTGCTTAATACAAATGTCTCTAAGCGCTTTACAAATATACTATTACCCCGGTCATTGGATTCAGTGCTTGCCCGCACACACAAGTAATTCTATGTCACATGCTACAGCAACCATTACTCAGTTTTCCTACACTAATTGAATTCTTACAATTCAACCTCGGACCAAACGCAATACTTATATGCTCACCCTAAACGGTTGAGCCTCATTGCAATTAACTAGAACAATAAATCTTTGAGAGAATTGAGCATGTTACTGGTGCAAATTTCAGTTAACTATTCAAGTATATTCAAATTATATGAATATCCTACTGCTATCAATTCTCATATGGTTTTTGCCTTGCCAGTTATCAACTATTTTCTTGATAATGAATACCGGTAGTGGTTATGATATTTGAATATCCTAATTAGCATGACAGATAATATTCATCAAAACTATATACAACGGAAACTCATTATAAAGAGCTCTAATATAATGAGGTATCTACAGTCAAACCTGTACACAACGACCACCTGTCTAACGCGACCAGCGGCCACTATTTTTGCTTTTGAAAAATGCCTATACAACGACCACCAGCGCCAGTCGTATAGCAACTAACAACAGCTGTGTAGCAACCAGCCGCAGCGTTTGAGCAATTTCACTCACAGCTAGGCGATCGACGGCACAGAGGCAGCCTATAAAGCTAGATCTAACACACAATTAAAGTATTCAACGGCAAAGCTTTTTTACCGACAGGATACGGTTTCTTGCACTTTTCATTATGGACTGTGCCTAATGAAAACGTAACAATACAGAGTCATTGTCATGAACTTCGCAATCAAAGACTTGCTTGTTCGTCATGCACACATAGGCTATTTCAAAGATAGAAAATTATGTTCAATCATTTCATATTTTATTTTGAGTAAAAACCATACCTCTCTTTCTTTATTCAATTTTTGAACACCAACAAATAAAATTGCGTTGTTAGATTCATCGATCGGCTCTCTGCCTCGTTTTCGCCCGACTGAGCCCTTATAAAGCCACAGAGAATTGTTTGCGCACTGGCGGGTCTGCGACCCTAGTCTGCAATAGGCCTTGCGAGTGCTGTCAATCAATTATTCAAAACCAAGATGGCCGCCAACGCAAACCTGTCTACAATGGCCCCTGTGTTTGTGTTTCCCTTGGGTGGTTGCTATAGACAGGATTTACTGTATTATATCAACATAATTTTGCTGGTCCCAGCTCTTTATATTTTTTGGGGTTTGTTGCCCTAAAATAACAAGATTCCTGATATAACAAGGTAATTTCCATGGTCCCAAGTACCTAGATATAACGAGTTTCCACTGTTCTACTAAACAGATAAAAAAAAGTAACAGCTAAATAGCGCTGTAGCCGAACCGCTGAACATGGCACTTCCGAAACAAGCCGAACCAAATCAAGCGCAAAGGCCTGGTTCGGATGTTTGGCAGAAAAATTTAAACGTTTTCGCTAGCTAATTAACTTGTCATTTTGTACCTAATTTTCATGTCATGATTGCTCATTCTATATTTACTTTATTCCCATTTTCCTTCTTCGCACATGCTCTTGATATTGTTTATCAATGAGCCAGTTTTAAATACAGTGTGAGTGGCTATGCCCTCATGAATATTGATGTTTGCGATTATACAAATATAATTGGCCGTTACTTCACCTTCCGAGCCAATTGGAGAAAGCCTCACAAATCATGCTTTCTCTGACTGGCTCGGAAGGTGAAATAACTGCCAATCATATTTGTCGGACTGCAAACATCAATATTCATAAGCGCATAGTCAAGCACGCTGTACAGTTGGCAAGGCTCCAAGAACTACAGGTCCGAGAATAGGAACCAAATGGGAACTTCCCCCCTGCCTGGGTATATATAGACCGTTCATTGCGTAACATACACTTTCTCTGTCATCAAGTCACTCAGCAAGAGATTGAGAGAAGAGTCAAGTCATTGAATGATATAATTATGTCAACAAGATAAAAGGGATAACATTGGGACTTGTTGGTTGAAGGCTGATGGAATGTGACAGGGGCCACTGGAGCGTAGTAAATCAAGTTTCGGGGTGAATATATTTGCAAACTTTTCTTTGTCTTGCTATTATATTACCAAACCGAACTAAAGTTTGGGTAAAAAATTGCTGAACTCTGCCGAACCGAACCAAACTGAACCTGAACATGGTGCCTGACTGACAGCACTACAGCTAAGTGAAACAAACTACTTAATTCTACTCTGCCCACTTCAAAAGATAATTAATATTTTCTTTGTATCTTTCAGAGAGGAAAATCTACCGAGTTGAAGAGCTTACTGCAGACAAAATTGATCAGAAGGTCTGGATCAGGGCTCGCTTACACACCAGCAGGAGCAAAGGTATGGTGAACAAAAGACTAAAGGCAAAAGACAATACAGCTTTTTCCCAATTTTAGACCCTGTCGTAGTTTAATTGTGCATACTGGGATAAATATGGCATCGGTTTACCTATATGGGAAATCCATCCTGACATTGTGTCATAGGATATTGTAAAATCGCATATGCTTCCAATATATTCATTTGAACCAAATTCATGACCCCATACCAAAACTTTGTGTTACCTTTAATGGATACCTGCGATCAGAAAGTTATGAAGCAGTAAAGTAGTGGTCAATCAAAAACAGTTTAACTCTGACTTACCCTGCTAATATATTTATAATGCCCATGTGCTTTGTAGGAAAAAACTCCCTTTAAGATATACTTGAGTTCTGGTAAATATAGAAAAATACATTCTCATAGAATCCTACGAAACTTACACTGAATATTCAAGATTACAAATAAATGTACCAAACAATTTTGGTAGAAAATGTATAGTGGCTGAGAAATGAGCATAGAAAGATAAGGAAATCTGGATAAATACCGTAGACACCCACCATGCGCTTAACACGGGTCACTATGTGCAAATGGGAGTTGTGATTTTTATTGAAGATGTAAGTAAGTTTTAGTGCTGTTTTTCATATTTCTCTGGTTCAAACAACCAATCTACTGCAGGATAAACAATCCAAGATAAATCATAGCAATTTTCTCTCAAAATACGATTACCATACCAGATCTAAAGATTAGCTTTAATATAATATTTTCTCTGAAGAAAAATTGAATGATTTAAATAATGATTGCACACTTTTTGTTACAATCCTTTGACAAAATAGAGTGATTCCTTCACCTACAACCAAGAAAGCAAATGCAGAAACATTCTTGAAAGTTATGTCAGAGTCCTTATACAGGCTGCTCATTACCTTGCGGCCTGCAGTATCGGCGCAAGTCACCGATACTTAAGCCCGTTCTATATAGCGCTCGATTCAGATCAGCTGGTAGTTAATCTTTTTTTGTTGTTGGAATTTGTTGTAAAGAAGAGATATAATATAAAACAAATATACCAAGCATTTAGTTCGAAAGAATAGTGAAAATTATATATCGTTGGAGGGACCGGCAATAGTACTATAGTACAATAGTACAATAGTACTCTTCATATACATGTAGATAATTTCAACTATACTTTCTCACAGCTTGGTTTATTTGTATTCTATGTCACAAACAAACTGACCAAAATGCCAATTCGAGACTCGCACCTATAGACTTGGTGATCTCATATATATCAAACATTCATAACTTTCATATTACTTGTCCTATTTATTTCAAACTTTGGCCATTCTGTTTGTTTTATTTTTCCTATTTCATGAACTTATTACAAATGTTTGATTGCCCTTTAAAACAGGGGACACATCAAGTTATCTTTGCATTGGCAAATAAAGTCATGACAACAGAAAGTATTGTATATTTTGCCCAAGTTTGAACCAGTTTTGGTTCTTTGTCTTGACAGGCAAGCAATGTTTTCTTGTGCTGCGACAGCAACAGTTTAATTGCCAGGGTCTGCTCTGTGTCAGTGACAAAGTTAGCAAGCCTATGGTTAAATTTGCTGCCAAGTAAGTTCAGATTTTATGTTTATTACAGTATATTAACAGAATTTATTTGATTTGAACCACTAGTTTGATCTTAATTTGTTTTTAACAGCTCAAAAAATATTAAAAAGTTTTTTAAATTTCATGCTTAAGAAGTTTATGACATATGGGCCCTGATTTTGACATTTCCAGGCATGATATTAGTATTAAACATTGCCAAACATGGAGGAAAATAATGTAAAATGGGAGAAAATGTGAGCAGAGGTATGCATGTTGATTTATTTGATATTTTGATTGCTAACAAACGTCACTTTTAAGGGGCTTATTTTTAATTGCCATTCAGTTTAGAGAAACAGGTATCTAATTTTTTTACCCGCGGCTCTCAAGCGGGACCATGGTACCCAGTTTTTATTCCAAGCCCTAACATGTGTTATGACAGATTAATGATTAATTATCCCTGTGCTGACGAAGTCGGAGGGGACATAGTAATGCTGCCTCCCGTCCGTAACAAATCTGGTTTCTGTTAGTTACTTTAGTAATTATTTAAACATATTTGTGGCTTACACCCAGTAAATAAGATTGATTGATCGATCTGTATTGAAAAGCAAATCAGAAAAAATCTTGGAACCAGCGGGACTTGAACCTGTATCTACTGCTTGCCGGGCAGCGACTCTACCACCAGGCCATCACTGGTCCATGGCACAGTCACAATAAACTAGAAACAAATACCCAAGCTCTCCTGATTCATTTTGACTTATTAATATTCATTAGTCCGCCATAGGACAATAACTTTATAAACGTAATGCTTCCTGGGAGAAATTTCAATTATTTAAACATATCTGTGGCTTACACCCAGTAAATAAGATTGATTGATCGATCTGTATTGAAAAACAAGTCAGAAAAAATCTTTGAACCAACGGGACTTGAACCTGTATCTACTGCTTGCCGGGCAGCGACTCTACCACCAGGCCATCACTGGTCCATGGCACAGTCATGATAAACTAGAAACAAATACCCAAGCTCTCCTGATTCATTCTGACTTATTAATATTCATTAGTCTGACTTGTTTTTCAATACAGATCGATCAATCAATCTTATTTACTGGGTGTAAGCCACAAATATGTTTAAATAATAGAAATTTCTCCCAGGAAGCATTACGTTTATACTTTAGTAATGTTTGACGGATTTTAATAACATTTGACATGAACGTACCAGGTATTAAAACACAGCCCAAGTTCGATTTCGGGGTATGTAGGTCAAAAGTCATAGCTCATTAAATATGTGAAAATAGCTAATTATACTTAAGTAATGTTCTAACAGATTTTAATGAAATTTGATATGAAGGTACATGGCATCAAAATACAGCCTAGGTTGGATTTCAGAGTATGTAGGTCAAAGGTCACAGCTCATTAAATATGCAAAATTTCTAAAAGATAGGCTATTATGTACCCTGTGAGGGGATGCTACGCTTTGCGTTGACTTGTTGATTTTAACTTTGGCAAAACAAAAATAAAAAGATAAACTGATATGTGGATACTCTTTATGGATCTTAACTATTGTTTGGTCATCCTACATATCATTTCATGTTTTTTTCTTCTTCCAAGTTTAGTATTACAAAGGAATCCATTGTTGATGTTGAGGGTGTGATAGCTGCTGTGCCTCAGCCGATTGAGAGCTGTACCCAGAAAGATGTCGAACTTCACATTGAACAGGTACAGGGTGTATGGTGTTTAATGTTACCTGATTGTTAAAAAAAAAATTACTTGCAATTAAGCTCTAGTTGTCATACGAGGTGCTTGAAGCTTTTTGCCATGCCCATGAGCAAAAACTTTAAACAATATTTATAATCTTATAATTTCATTTCTTCAGAATATAGTGAATTCCAAATTCCAAATGTCAAACAAGTGCAATAAATTATATGCATGAAATGTTGATTGCTTTGCAACTGATTTATATAATTATGCATTTTTACATTTTTTTCCTAGCTATTTGCATATGTTGGGGCCATTTTGTGCCTATTGCTGTTCCTTTTATTTGTTTATAAGGTCAAAGGTCACATGGCTCATTATGTATGCAAAAATAGCTTGTGATCACATAACTGATGGACGGATTACCACCAAACTTATGTCATGTATGTATCTTCCAAAGCGAATGAACTGATTATATTGTAAGGGTCATGACTCATGAGGTAAAATTTCAAAGGGTCATACATGTACATGAAAACAAAATTAGATTTTGGGGTCACAAGGTCAAAGGTCGAAGATTCATCTAGTTCATACATACTTCTGCTTTATTTGAAGATATTTGTTGTGAGTCCTGCTGAGCCCAGATTGCCTCTGCAAATTGATGATGCTGCCAGAGCAGAGGGAAAGGACGATGATGATTCTTCCTTAGCAACGGTAGGACAAGATGTCCGCCTTGACAACCGTGTCCTTGATCTCAGGGTAAGATGTGAGAAATGATACTTTCAAATTTTGATCAAAGTAGGCAGAGAAAAGACCTTCTAGGGTACAATGAAGATGGGAAATGATATGATAAATATTCAGATTTAGATATTACTTCATAATTTGTTGATGTGTAGACCTGTGCATGTCAACATGTGTCATTATGCAGTGCAGTACAACGGACATCAAATTCAATGTGTAATTCTGTGGGATTAAAGTGTTTATTTTAGTTTTTATGGAAATATTTTTGGAGGTTCAGTACCAAAAAAGAAAGAATTTGAGGAGCAGACTATTAATCTCTTTAGTTTTTGTCATGCCTGCATAGCAAAAAGAGAGACAAAGGCGCCGCTTTTCTGGTGGCAGCGACTGCGGCGTCAACATCAAAAACTCAACCTAAGGTTAATGTTTTTATGCCTCCCCTACAAAGTAGCCGGAGGCATTATGTTTTTGGGTTGTCCGTCCGTCCGTATGTACGTCCCGTTCTCGTGATCACGTTATTTCAAGGATGGATTGATGGATTTCCTCCAAACTTGGGTCATGTATGTATCTTGCAGAGCCAATAAACTGATTGGATTTTGGGGTCACAAGGTCAAACATCAAAGGATATGGGGCTCATGATGTATGCGAAAATAGCTTGTGAACGTATTATCAATAGAACCGATGTATGGATTACTGTCAAACTCAAAACATGTATCTTGCAGAGCCAATGAAGTGATTAGATTTTAGGTCCATGAGGTTAATGAAAAATAGCTTCTAATGACATTATTCTGAGAATCTTTCAGTGGATTGCTACTGTTTTGGTTTGTAAAATTGCTCCATGGCGGAGGCATCATTTTCGACTGCGCATTCGAAGGTCCATCTAGTTATTTGTAATATAATTTTGAATGTACAAGTTTTTATTCAATGAAACTTGAACTAAAGGGTTATCAAGTATCCCCAATTATGTGAGTCGAATCTCAGGTGACAAAGTCAAGGTCAAAGGTCATTTCAGGTCAACAAACTTAAACTATGTCGTGCCATCAACATCAAAACTTAACCAAAGGTTAAGATATTGAATTTTTATCATAATTTTGAAGTACAAGGATATACATTTCTATTACATGAAACTTGAACATAAGGGTTATCAAGTATCACCAATCATAGGATTAATCTTTTAGGTGACACAGTCAAGGTCAAATTTCATTTCAGGTCTGCAAACTTGGACTTTGTTGTGGCATCAACATCAAGATTTTGAATTGTTTGCATAATTTCAAGGGTTATCAAGTATCATAAATCAAGTGACACAAATTCCAGGTCACAAAGTCAAGGTCAAAGGTTATTTTAGGTTAGTAGATTTGGATTATGTTTTCACAACTTGATATGAATAATTGATAAATCAATTTTTGTTATTTGTTCATAACTTCATATTCCATTAAAGTTATCGATCTTGGTACAAATTATAGTAAATATTTCTTTTGATGATTCTTAGTCAAGGATTCATTTTTGGGGGCCTGCTAATGGGCCACCCTGCCTACAAATAATGTCCCAACCTCAACCTTTTGTCATTACCGAATTGCGTAATGCAGGTGAGACCGCCGAGAGCGTTTCCTTTGTTTTTAATACAAATAGAAGCTACTTTTTTCTCTGTTTATCAGACCACTACTAACCAGGCCATCTTCCGTCTTGAAGCCGGAGTAGTCCAAGAGTTTCGTGCAGCCATGAAGAAGAGAGACTTTGTTGAACTTCAGATTCCCAAGATCATTTCAGGTATGAACAGCTGTCAAAAGTCGTCTAATGGGTTTTGCATGTTAGCTTGTTGAAAGAGTGTGCATTTAAATTTCATTGATCGTAACTGAAAGCTCTCATCCAAAATATTTCATGTCTAAGATGTGATACCAATATCACCACTAGCATCTTGGGTTGGATATTAGCCAGATTGTACTGCATGACTTGTACAGCTGTGAGGCCACAACACATTTTGCTGTGATGCCCTGCTCCCTGGCTGCAATATCCTTTTTAATTCATACTTTTTGTAGGCCACTTATGCTATTCATGTGTCTTGGCTTTTGTGCATTTCTAACTATTCATTAACCTTACTCGCTGAGACTTGTTGAGGCAGCTGTTTGAGACTATGATGGACCTATACAATGGGATGAAATTGTTTTGCAGGATAAACATTATACAGTAGTGAACTTTAACTCTGTTCACACTTTTAAGCTACACTTGATCTACACCATTTATGTTTAGAGCTGTGATGGTAGTTAGAAATTATCACAACAATAGATAACCTAAGGAATAACCTGGCTCTTCCAATTTTTGTTGTTGTATTAATATCCCAAAAGGTCTAAAGAATATATGTAGTGAAAACTAATGTTTAAAATGAAGAATATATGATTTATGGGTAAAAATGTGAAGTTTATTACCTTATTTACATAAGTTACCATTAATATGCAAATGAGTGAATTTATCAAAAATTAGTTTACCATTGTATTCTATACACTTAACTTCACATGCATGCACATTTTCGCAGCGATCGTTTTTTGATGGAGAAAAATATCAATTATGTAAGCAATACAACAGATGAAGAAAGAAATGGGTATAGAGAATGATGTTGAAACTGAGATAATCAAGTTAGAAAGACGCTTGGGATATAATTCTAATAAAAGAAATATCATGGCAAGAAATAAAGTTACCGGTATTGAGAGAGGGGTTAGAACATTTCAGACAACAGAAGCTTGAACCTGCTGCAAATAGGTTGAAGCTTCAAGTAAAAGCAATTTGGGGAAATACTGTCTAAATATGTTTTGAACTTGGAGAAACAAAGAGTTGTTGAAAAAACTTTTGTGAAATAATTTACTGACAGTGGTACAGTTTTGCAAGAACAAAAGTATAGCTTAAATAGGGCTGGGAATTTGGGGTATATTTTAAATTAGGGTACCTGCTTCAATTTTTGGGCGGGTACAAAAGATGATATATTAAAAAATCACCTGCTAGATCTAATACCGTTGTTAGATCTAAATTTTTCCTAAAACAATTGACTATTCATAATACGAAAATACCTTTGAATATACATGCATACCTCGGTTAAAATTGGAATATCTCTTATGAAGTTATTTACTATCAAACTCAGGACATGTATTTGCAGAGCCAGTGACCAATTAGATCAAAGGGTCATACATGTATATGAAAAATGTCTTTTAATCACGATATTCTGAGAACCTGTTTAGTGTTAATGGATTACAATCAAACTTGAATTTTAACAATTGCTTCTCTTTTGGATTGTAAAATTGCTACCGAATTGCTACCGTATTTGCCGGCGTAAAGGCCGCAGTATTTTCGGAACAGAAAATATCAAAAAGTCTGGGTGCGGCCTTTGCGCAACAACTGAAAATTAAACAGTCAAAACAGCATGTCCATTCGGACATGTGGGACTACAATGACTATACAATGATACAGGACATTTCTAGTATAACTCACCTATATTACCGACAATTTTATGTTGCATTGTTGACATGAAGACTAAAAATAAACTTCACTTATTTTTTCTATCAAAATCTACCGGTAGATCTAGATCTAAGTTCGTGCCATTGCATCGCTAAAAAGTAAAAGAATGGACTAACTGTTACTTACGGAGCTAGCTGCCGCGCAATGCAACTGCGCAGGTCGAAGTCGCAATATCGTATTTCACTGCACATCGTGGTAGGGGTAAATGAAGGATACCAAATCTGCCTGCGATACAGTACTAGCTTAAAAATCAATGAAGATTTGCTAAATAACGATCATTTTTTAGGTAAACTTCCTGTAAATTTATAAGAATATTGATGAATTTGGTATCAGTTTATAGAAAAAATAGTGTTCCACAAGCAAATTATGATTATTTTGTTTGGTCCACTTTTTTTTTCCTTTCGTTTTTTTTCCCTCTACGAAATGCGGCGCTGTGGCCTTATCGCGGCAAATACGGTAGTTTATCCATGTTTGGTGATGTTTAGAGCCTCATCATGCCTCTGAAAGTAAAAAACTGGGACAGAAATAGAAAGAGACCATTCAAGCCGCCATTTTGATTCATGCAGGATGAAAAATCAGGCTAAAAAAGTTGGAATATTAAAACCTCTTTTTAAAATGTTCTTCTTCACAAAATTAGGCTAAAAAACATTAATGTTGAATAAAACGGCTTTCTAAAAAATTCTTCTTCACAACATAGCGATTGAACAAATTTTAAAAACAAAATTAATATTTCTGTCTTGTGATAAACACTGCATGCTTCTTTTGAAAGCTGATAAGTACTTAGTCATCACAACAAGTTTTGATACTCATTGCTGTTGCAAGGCAAATTCGGACTAGTCTTGGAAGGAATGTGCAATACACTCCATTAGCTGTAATGTGTGCCAAAACAAACCCCAACAAATATACATGATCGTACCAAGAAAACATTCAAAACTAGGAGAGCACAATGAAAAGACAACAATTACTCTAAATTACAATAAGCAGATACATAACTTGGACAAAGAATACAGTAGTTGACCGAGAAAAAACCCCATAAATAGTGTTATTTGAGGAGTTACTTGGTACATTTTTATTGGAATGGGCCTGCTGTGAGGTACATGCACATGTACAGTAGTTTCCCCCTCGATTGATAAAGTGGAAGCATCTGTAAATTTTATTGCATAATGATTTGGTCTGTGGCATGTACTATACTTGGGTAAAAAAGAATAATTTGAAGAGATCATAAATCATGTTAAGACACTTCCTCCTTTCTCTCCGTCATACAGCTGCCAGTGAGGGTGGAGCCAATGTGTTTACTGTGTCTTACTTCAAAAACAATGCCTACCTTGCTCAATCACCTCAGCTCTACAAACAGATGGGGATTGCGGCTGACTTTGAGAGGGTTTTCACTATCGGTGCAGGTGAGATTATTTTTCTTTTCTCTTAACAAAATAGAAACCAAATGAATCAAATTATTTTTGTGCTTGATTCAAAATTGACTACAAAATTTGTCCATGCTTCTTTGTTCTCTGCCATACTTGTAAATGCACTCTATGAGTTATGAGTCACTCCAAGTTAAGTGGTTGTTTGCAGCTAGATCATCATACCCTATCCTTAACATACTGCAATACATCAAGGTGTATCTTGATGGGACCAAAGTATTCAGCATGTATTTTCCCTGTTAAGTAAGAATTTTACCTAGACTATGTGTGTCTCTCTCCTTTTTCAATTTTTTTCTCAAATTAAAAAGTGGCTTGAACCTTAGATTTAGAGTTGTTCCGATCAGTATTTGACAGGAATAATCTGAAAAGTGACCTATCGTTAGATGGCACATTTATGTTGCTTGTGAAAAGGTGTTTTCTAAAAACTTTCTTTAAAATGTTATTCTATTGACAGTTTTCAGGGCAGAAGACTCCAACACACATCGCCATCTGTGTGAGTTTGTGGGCTTGGACATGGAGATGGCCTTTAAATATCATTATCATGAGGTAGGCAATTTAGAATATTTCAAGGGGAGAGTTGGGTTATTTGTGGGCTTGTGTGCATGAACATGGAATTAGCATTTAATTATTTTATCAAAGATCCAGTACTATTAATCCCATACAGTGACAGCATTTTTTAATTTGTTTTAAATTATTTTTTCTTCTTCAATTTAACATGGGGATAATACACCAAAGCTCTTTGAAAATTTGTAGAATGGACTTAGAACTGTAAAGAAGGCAAGAATTTGTGGAGTAAAAGGATCAAAAGGATTGTCCATTAATGGTGAAAGGATCTAGATTATATTTTCACCATAGCAATAATTGAACATTTGTTTTAATTGACTATGTGTTTAATGCAGAACATAGCTTCACTCAAACCATTATCATGTCATCTCTTTCCTTTGTACCCAGGCTCTGGATGTCATTGGAAGCGTATTCAACGATATCTTCAGGGGTCTTCGAGACAACTTCCAGACAGAGATCCAGACAGTAAGACGTCAGTTCCCGTCAGAAGACTTCAAGTTCCTAGACCCTCCTCTTCGTCTGGAGTGGCCTGAGGGTATCAAGATGCTGCGTGATGCAGGCATTGAGATTGATGACCTAGAAGATCTTAGGTTTGTAACCAGCTGCCAACTAATCAGAATACAATTTTGCAGAAGTGTCGTGGTCTAGTGGATACGTCACAGTACTATGGATCACATGGTTTGAGATTTGCGTCCTGCCGTGGCACTAACGTCACTAATCTTTGTGCCTTTGCTACAAAGTAGCTGGAGGCATTATGTTTTCTGGTTGTTCATACGTCTGTACGTCAAGAACTGTTTGATGGATTACAGCCAACCTTGAGTCATGTATGTATCTAGCAGAGCCAATGATTGCACTGAGTAGATTTTGGAGTCATGAGGTCAAAGGTCATGGGGCTCATTATGAATACAAGCAAAAATAGCTTGTGAACGCATTGTCAATACTGACGGATGGATAACTATCAAACTCGGGACATGTTTGTATCGTGCAGAGCCAATAAACTATAAATCATGAGGTCAAAGTTCAAAGGATCATACATGTATATGAAAAATAGCTGATAAGCATATTTTGAGAATCTGTTAATCGATTACAATGAAACTTGAATTTTAAAAATTGCTTCTGTTATGGTTCGTAAGAATGCTCTATGGCGGAGCCACCATTTTCGACTGCGTGGAATCAAACATCCATCTAGTTACACGTAAACCACTGGGGATTTCAGCAAAATTTATTCATGCGGCCCGTTACCCGGGGTCATACAAGAATGAAATTCGACATATCTTGTTGTCTTGATAACTTTAGAACCAATAAGAGATAACCTTGCTTGATTTAAGTATGTGTAAGCAAAGGATAAACTGGTGAGATTTTTACTTTAAAAAGAGAAGATATTGTCATTTGAATATCAATAAATGTTACAGGTATAACTTGAAAATCATTGAAGCAAATTTAATCAAGTCTGCATAAGTGCGTATAAGCTCAAGGATTTGAAAAGAGTTTGGTCCAAGAGATCAAAAGTATGTATTTATAAATTCATGCAATACACTGCAAATTTACAGCTGCTACTCATTCACATAAATGATACAAGTTTTTTTAAAAATAATCATGTACCTTGTGATTATGTGACAGCACCCCTAATGAGAAGTTCTTGGGTCGTCTTGTGAAGGAGAAGTATGACACTGATTTCTACATCTTGGATAAGTTCCCACTTTGCATTCGGCCTTTCTACACTATGCCTGATCCAAACAACCCGGTAAGTCATATATTTTTCACTTTATATTTAGGTGGACTGTCATCGACAGATCACCTATTGATTTTTTTTTTTTAAATTTCATCCCCAATTTTTGTGTGTAGAGGATATCTCAAAATCAGTAAAGTCAATATCTTTTCATTTTGGCACAGTCATAGGTCATTGTCATGAGACATGACAACAACATATTCAAGGTGGTCAGGTCTTCATGACGTCATCCAGGCGCCATTTTGAGAATTTTTTTGAAAATCAACTCATTATCATATCTTTATTAATACAGAAAGTCATTTCTAATTCATATTTAGCATGATCAAGGTCAATTAACGTGCAGTGAGTGCTCAAAATTTCAAAATGATCCAAATCGTCTCAAATTCATTTTGCGTACATACATTTTAGGTCATTTTGAGCATTGCTATAAAAGATTAGAAAGTCGCACACACGCGCCAAACCTGCCAACCAGTACGATTTAATCGTATTTTGTACGATTTTTAGAATCAAATACGACAGTACGATTTTCCTTAATAAAAAAGAATTTAAACAAAAACAGAAAATATATATATTTTTAATTTTTTTTAATTATTTTTTGTTTGTGTGTGTGCCATTTTCAATGGCAAAATGCCCATTCTGTCCTGTAATGTATTCTACAAGCATCTCACATCAGCAATTTGGGGATGTTCGTTGGTTCATCGAACTCAACAGTCGTGACGAAATCATGCATATTCAACCAATGATCCATAAAAAAATTCTTCCTGTATGTAGGAACTGTAAGAGGCATTGATCCGCGTAACAGTCCGTTTTTATTTTTAAGAATACAACTTTTGGGAATAAAGACTACTGTTTTTGAACTCCAGAGGTTGGCAGGTCTGACGTGCATGCTTGTGCGTTTTTTGTTCATAATGGCTGTAGGCAACATAGAATCGCCATTTGGAAGCATTATGTTTTCTGGTTGTCCGTCCGTCCACACGTACGTACGTATGTACGTCCCGTTCTCATGATCGCGTTATCTCCAGATGGATTCCCTCCAAACTTGAGTCATGTATGTATCTTGTAGAGCTAATGAATTAATAAGATTTTTGGGGTCACTAGGTCAACGGTCACAGGGCTTATTATGTATGCAAAAATAGCTTGTGATCGCGTTATCTCAAGAACAGATTGATGGATTACAGCCAAACTTGGGTCAGTCAGGATCCCATGACTTTTACAAGCTGACCGCCTGTCCGATTATCAAGATATTTATGATTGTAAATTGATATTTAATTTATTTATATTTTTAGCGGTTTTGATAACACTACAGTCTATTGATTGTTTGATCGATTGTCTTTGATTGTTTCTTTTTATAAACATGTATGTATTTATCAATGTTTTGCATTTAAAAGTGATTTTTTTTTGTATTACTGAATCAGTTATTGTTTTTTTTTTCCTTCTCATAAAATAATAATTCATAATACTGGTAATTACTTTTACAGGGGGGCTTACACCCTACAAGCTCTGCTTTTTAGTCGGCCCTCCTTCCCTTTCAATTTCATGTTTATTTTGTTAATGTATTGTATTGTGCAAATTGATCTATATGTATATAAATATGTGAATATGTTAAAATGTACCATCATTGTAAATATGAACGATTAAAAGAGGAAAAATAAATGAATTGAATTGAATTGAATTGAATAGAAATGAGTATGGTAACACATTTTGAAGCGCAATTTTTTGAGGGCTTCAATATTATACAGATATTGACAGGCAGGGGGTGTAATATAACATTATTTGGACCATTAAAGGGAGTTATATATTCCCGAAGTGCGCAGCGCTGAGGGAAATTCAGGTCCAAAGAATGTTATATACCCCCTGCCAGTCACTATCTGTTGTATAAGATAGCCTTGGTTTGATTTTTTTTTTATCCCGAATTTTTATTTTTTGAATTTTTTTTTTAGCTGTCATTTTATATTTGATTTTATCATCTTCTACAACAATTATAACATATCATATACATGAACATTCACAAAAAATGTAATAAAATGCCTAATTTTGCGTGTAATATCTATGGGAGAGGAATGTCAATAGTTTGCGTATAACCCTATGGGAAATCTGATTCCTTATTGTGTATTAAACCTATATATGGTTAATCTCCCAAGGCTGCTACAATATCGAATCATCCTTTTTCTATGATGATAGTCTTCTTCCCAGACATTTGTCTAGTTATTCAGCCCAAGTATATGCAATGTTTACGTCTATCCCACGGACATAGAGTTGTTTACATGTCTATACTTTTCTCTTTCTCTATATTCAATTCTATTTATGCTGGCAATATTGAAAATGCATCATTTTCCATTGCATCTCTCTCTCTCTCTACTCTTTCACCCTCTCCCTCTCTCTATGTCTCCCTCTCCTTTCCCTCTCTTGCTTTGTCTTCCTTTTCTCCTTTTGCTCTGTCTCCCTCTGTCTATGCCTCTCTATTTCTGTACTCTCTTACCCTCTCCCCTTTTTTGCCTCTGGCTCTAGTTCTCCCTCTTTAATATCTTAATGTTCTCTAGCTCTTCCCTTTGCCCTTTATATTCTTATTTCACCATTTCCATGCTTACCAGGGAGAGAAACGTGTCTATTCATTGTTATTATTATAATCACATAATCATAATTTTCATTATTATTATCATTATCACCTATATCAATATTTTGTATTTAATCAGCATGATTACTATCATTATCCTCATCATTTTCCCAGTCATAAATGTCATCTCTACTATTAAACAACAAAAATGGGACAGAATGAAAATCTATTTAATTCAGAATGTTTCACAATATATCTCACACTATGCTACAATTTTCTCACTCGTCATGATTTATTTCTTTGTGTATCTTTCAGCAATACTCCAATTCCTATGACTGTTTCATGAGAGGAGAAGAGATCATGTCTGGTGCTCAGCGAGTTCACGATTCAAAGTTCCTCCTGGAGAGAGCTAAGCACCATAACATTGGTAAAGATATCTTGATAAATAAAAACTTAAGTTATCTGGTTTTTGGATTTGAGGAAAACCTGATAAATTAAGTAAGTGATTATTGCAACTAAATCCTAATTGCTTTGTGGTAAATCAACAAAAAAAGAAGAAAAAAAGGTATATATAATTGTTGAATTTTTGAATACATATTTCATGAGGAAATTGATATAATACATAAGTTTTGATGCTCTTTAAACTTTGTAGCAGCATGCACTTTTGTGGTTATGATGTTAGAGTTCCTTATACAATATACATAATGAAAACTTTTGCCCGAAATTGGACATTAATTCCCATGCCTCACGAAACGCACACTTACCAGCTCCCATATGGCCTTTGTTTGCATGCCTTTGTTTTTGAGAAACAAAAACAATGTTGCAGCCCTGGCTCAGGGCGCTATCTTTTCTATACAAAATAGGGGACATGTATTTTACTATTAAAGAATACCTCAATATCAAACATTCATTCACCCTTGATAGTTACAATGAGGTGTCAATTAGCATCAAACTACTAGGTCAGTGTTATTTTTGATGAAAATCACAAGTAGGAACGAACAACACAAATCACGGCACAATGCACGTGAAACCGCGCGTCCCTATTTGGTTAAATGGACTTCAGTGATTATTTGTGAATGAATCTATGACGTCACAGCCTCAGATCTCTCTGATGTGACATAAATTTTAATGGGACTACAATTTTCAAACAAAAAACGTGACGACCATTTGCAACCCACGATGGTGAATGTTATATCGATGGAAAGAAGAAAATCTCAACAATCAGAATCCTTGCTCCCAAAGTGAGACGTTCCCGCGTTTTTGATTTACATAGAGTGAAATACTTTGTAGGCTTTTCCCCATAGCGATTGCTCTTTTCTGAATGTGAATGTGTAAGGATGAATTCAAAGCAAGTCGCGACAAAGTTTTAAAATCTGCCGAACCATTCAGAATAATTGCAAAATTTAATGTTTGAATTTGTATTTGCTGTTCGCCCCAGATAGATTCTGCCCGCAGTAATTGGTGGATAAAGCTTCAAAGAAAAATTGCACCAAAAAATTGAAGGATTTTACATGTTATAACCGCGCACGTTCAAGCTGGGAGCGCATGACCTTCAGTTTTCATTATGTGAGGCATATTGCCATGTTTTGAAACGTATTCAATAAAAGTTATATATTGATTATATTAAGCTGTGTGTAGGTCAAGAGACAAGTTAGCATTTGTTGTTTTCTTCCAAAATGCAGATATTGAGAAGATCAAGGCCTACATTGATGCCTTTCGCTATGGAGCGCCTCCACATGCTGGTGGTGGAATAGGTCTGGAGCGTGTCACCATGTTGTACCTTGGTCTGGACAATATCAGGAAGACATCACTCTTCCCTCGTGATCCCAAGCGTCTTACACCATGAGAAAGCACAGTGCTCGCAATTAGTAATTTTTGTACCGGTAGTTTAAATTTGTTATGATTATAATCGACCTGTGATAGTCAGCACTAAAGTAGAAACAATTTTGTGGTCTTCTTTAGAAATATGTATCTTTACGAGTAAGTATTTTAGAGTATACAACTTGAATGAGTCATTTTAGTTATTTTATTCAAGTTTTATTTCAGCATCTTACCTCAGGGATGTTAAAGTTTATCTTGAATTCTGGTGATGATAAGATTATAAACTCACGGTATCAAATGAAATACAAGACCCCAAAAATAATGTCTTCGAAATGATTTAGTTGAACAGTGTACAGAGGCTGAGTTGTGAGCACAGGAAGTTGAACAAATCGAGCTTATATCTCTGACTCCATAAAGTATGATGTCATACATGGAAACATATATGCCTTTCAATGAATGTGAGTTGCTAGAAGGTTTTGATGACTCATATATTGTCTGTTTGTAGCCAGAAGTTAGTTAACTCATATACTTTAACACACAGTTAATGCCCTTTTAGCTCTGAACAGATGATGTATTCTGATTGTCCAAACAAACCCATCTATGGTATGATAAACAGTTCATAATTTGTCCATGTCAGGTTCTGTCAAAATATAATTCCACCACCAAAACTCAAGATTAATTCTAAAGAATGTGTAACATTGATAACAAAACAAAATAAAACAAAATTAAGCTCAGCTATAAAGAGATTAATCCAATTCCTCACGGTTTTACTTTAAAAAATGGAAATGCCTTTCAGTGGTAAATTAAGCAAAATTCTACATCTACCTGTTTATGTTATAATGCATGGTGCAAACAATACGATCACATATGTGATCAGTGTGTAAATAACAAAAAGAGAGAAATCAAAATGTTGAATTGATAAATCTCATTCCTTTCCTTCCTTTCTTTTGATTGTTTTTTATGTTGAGCATTATGTTTAAAAAATATGAAGGAAATGCTCTTTAGCTGAGTAACTATAGTTAGTTTATCTAGAAGTAGTACAAAACTCTCTTTTGTACAATTGATAAATTAGGGTATTATGGCATATGACGACACTGAGGATTAGTATAGTATTAATGACTGCTTTGAGAGAAATAGTTGTTTTTATTCGCTCAAGGGAAGGTTAGAATTGTGCTATTGCCCGAGGCGTGCCGAGGGCAATAGCCCAATTGTAACCTTCCCGAGAGCGTATAAAAACAACTATTTCTCGAATATTAAAGCAGTCATTAATACTTTTATATGCCGAAAAAATTATGACACCACCTTGGCCTTTTTCTAGTTTATCTGCACGGTTGTTTTTTATGATTGTTTCTTTGAGAGTAGACTAGATCTAGGCTAGATCTAGATTCTACTAGTCTAAGCAAGATATTTTTACAATTTTGGGGTGGGCCGGCCCTGTGGGGAATATGGAGAAAAACCTGCGCTTTCATATGACACCTCACTTATTGAGTATCACCTTCAGGATCACGAGCAATATTAGTTTGAATCTCTGGTAATCGAATGCGCAATGGCCAATGGAAATGCATAGCCATAGGGATGTGTGTAATCTCTACGGGAAGGATCTGCATCTGTCCGTGACGTACAAATCACTACAATCACCAGCATCTGGTTGTCGCGTACTAGAATCTAGATCTAGAAGTCTAGGGCTACTGAAAAAATTATGGAAGATTTCACGTACCCTTTTTGGTGATCCTCATCCAGAAGTTAAAATCTTGGGAGCATTTCTTAAGCCATTTTGGCCTAGTAGTAGTAGAGGTCTACAGTCGGTCGTCTGAGCTGCTGAGTTGGCCTCTAGCTCTAGCTCTACTACTACTAGGGAGTCGGGCTAACTCGCCCCATCGAGATATCCCGACATGATTTATCGATCGAGAGATACCAGTAGTCTGCTAATTAACGGCCAGGACGAAAGAATGTGAACAAATATCAGCCATATCGTCTAAAATGTACAATGAGCACAAACATATACACATTGGTATCTCTCGATCGATGAATCGTGTCGGGACATTTCGACCCAGTCTTTGATGCTGGGGCGAGATGTCCCGTGGGGCGAGTTAGCTGCTAGTTGTATTACAAAATTGGTAAAATGTAGCGACCATTTCTTCGCACACTTACGGTATCCTCCATCGCTCAAACCATTTTTTAACATGTAAACCTATGGGGTAACCATGGAGACTGAACTATTTTTTTTAATAACCATGGTTATTAAAAATATTAAATGTTTTAACCATGGTTACCGGGAATTTTACAGGAACAGTTGAAGTTTATGAATGCAATTTCGACCAATCAGATGGCTGGATTACTTAAGTGAGGTATATAATGTATAATAAACAGTCGACTTTATGCCATTTCCACCTTCTATAATTGTTTTGTTCCACCTTCTATAATTGGATTTTGATATTGTAAAAGCCTAAAAGGTGATAAAGAACCTAACAATCATTCTGCTTTTATTTCATCATCTATGCTTAGAGGCAATTGCAATTTGCGGTATACAAATATCTTATTATTATTATTATTATTATGTATTCTTTAAATTATGATCAATGTCTCTTATCTGCCCGGCAGGATGTAGAAAGCTGTGTGACAGCACTAAGCATACTTTTCATGTAAATTTGTCATACATTTGAATGCCTATGAGAAGAAGAAAAAAATCTCAGGAAGCACTACTCTGGTGAAATCCTCTGCATTCCAAGCCATTACAACAGCAACACTGCACTGTATGGTCTGGTACGGAATGAAATTTCTAGGAAATGGCAACTTGGATTGGGGAATTTCTGAGAATGCAGAAACATTCTGTTAGAGTAATATTGTATAGAGATAGATATTTGGTGGAAGCAATTAAAAGTTCACTTGTTATGTAGTATAGAATGGACAAGCTTATTATGCTTAATGAATTATAGGACAGTGAGTACATGTATTAACAAGCTGGCACATATGAAACAATGTTGATAACATCAGAATTAAGCAACTTTATTTCCCTGTGTTTTTTTATAATTTGTTCAAACAAACAAATAAGGACAAAGGTTAGCAAATCAAATGATAGATATCCCTCTCCCAGACCTCTTGATAATCCTTAGGAGGTGTTGGATTATTAACTGCAAAAGTAAAATCTTATTTTGTATAATTATGCTCTGTATCATGTAGGTGTTCAACACATGACTTTCGTTTATTCCAATTTCCCCAAAGGTTGAACTCAATGTAACATTTTATTTATTCATTGGTGATGGTTAATGCTACCGGTATACATTTATAAAAATTGTTAGTATAAAAGGACTGAAGATCAGTAGAACTGTATTTTAGATGATACAAGGTAATTTTATTATAAATTTTCCTTTTTGTTTTAGTAGAGATGAGAATATGTAGCATGGAAAAGTGTGTAGCACCTTGTGAAGATTAGTTTGTAGGTTTTTTTTGTCTTGTATCAAAGGGTAATTAATAAATAAAAGCAACAGATTCATATATACACGTAGTTAAGACTGTTTTTTTTTATGTTTTACGTTTCTATAGTATTTAAAAATTCCAATGTACCGGTATGTATATTGGAAATGATTTATGCAAGGGCAGAGGAAATATAAAAATGTGTACCCCAGTAACCCTGAAAACGATAGGTCATTTGTTTTAAGTTAAGCTGACCTACTTGTTAACTTTTAGGAATTTCTGTATAATATATCTATACAGTTAACAACTTACGTATTCATACCCTTACCAAGATTTGTAATTTTAAGTTTGTGGAAACAATTTTGGTACCAATTTATGTTTCTTGAAAATGTGATATATTAAAGCTTTTACTTAAAAGAATTCAACAATGGCCCTAATTCAACCTAGAAGTTACTAGTAACTTCTTGATTCAACCAGTCGACCTTTCATTCTAGAGTTATGAAAAACACACACAACATTGAATTATAAGGGGTATGAATAATTTAGTCATTAACTATATGTATAACAAATAAAACAATTGGATGTTAAATATATATATATATATCATATATTCATATTCTTTTGAATCTAAATGTGTTTGAATGCCTCCGCCCACCAAGGGTGGTGCCGGAGGGTTGTCCGTTCAAGAATCACTTTAGATAAGAACTTCAAACTTGATAGTATATACCACCTAAAGGTCACACAGGTCAACTTCAGAAATTCTAGCTACCGGTATATTAGCCTTGATGATGATGATATGTATTACCATAGGAAGACAATCTGATTAGATTTGGGATTAATAGGTCAAGGGTCACAGGAGTCAATTCATGAAATTACAGGTTTTAGCCTTGCTATTGTGATTTCTCACGAACCACAAGAAATATGATTATTCCAGTCGCATTTATCTTGTTTAAATGTGCAATCGTCCAAGATCAAACTTCGAATCCCGACACGGCACTAATATCCTTTGGCAAGATATTAACCTGCACTTGCTACTCTCCACCCAGGTGTTAAATGGGTACCCGGTAGGATGCGACCGTCATTGTTGGTCAAACAGTTTTTGAGCGTCAAGTAACGCCTGGCTGGAATGCTCCCCAGGGAGTGCAGATTGTGCACACATTGTGTGTGGGCAAGCACTGTATCCAATGACCGGGGTAATAGTATATTTGTAAAGCGTTTAGAGAAATTTGTATTAAGCGCTATATAAAAGCTAAATATTATTATTAATATTATTACTATCGGAGCTCAAAGATATTTCAAAACTTAAATTAGGGAATAGAAGAAATCTATGTCTTGACCAAATTTATTTATCAACACTGCACTGCTGTTTAGCCATATTTGATATGCAATCAACGAAGAAGCATTTGAGGAATGATTTTTAAACATGGTACAAGCCAGTTTTGATTGTATAAAAAGTTTGGTTAATGGTCACTGATGTGCAGATGCCTGGTCAGATTGTTACTATATTAGGCATTTCTATTGTTCGTTCTCGTCAAACAATTTGGTAGTGTTGGAATAATTTGGTTGAATAATTTCTTGTCCTTCATAAAGTCGGTCAAAATACTTCCCTTATTTAGAAACCATTATTTACTTCTATTTTCTCATTGTCTGGTCTTCTTTTTCTTAGTTTGTTCTTGTTGTCTTCTGTCTTATTCACCATTGCTCCCTTTGTCATCTCTTCCTTTTTTTCTTAAAAAAATTTAATCTCTCGTTATTCCTCTTCTTATATACTCATCATCTTATTAAGCTTGTGTGTGATCTCTCCTCATAATCTAGACTTTTTCTTCTCTCTTCACGATCTTTTCGTCATTATGTCTTTCCTATTGAACGTTGTCCTTTAGTGTTGAAATCTTTTCTTCTTTATTCCATGATTCTTTATTAGTAGACTATGGTTTATTCATCGCCATATTCCCACTTTTTGTTTAATCTCGACGGGCTTCTCCATCTCCCATTTTCGGTCTTCATCTTACTTTTCTTCCCCCATTTCTGTTTCCTCCCGTTATATACCCCTTATTTTTTTTTACCCGTCGTCATTTTGCATCTGCATTATACCATACACCCGTGTCCAAAGTCAATTGGATAAAAATGGAATAGTTTATGATATACTATGCATGATGTTTCATATTTTATTTGTTTTTAAACATTTTTTTTAAAGGGTAGTAACATATACTAAGTGATAGACAACATTTCTAATTACATTAACATCGATTCATATTTTCCATAAATGTAAAAGAAAGAGCAATACACTATCATATTGATCGTAATATGAAGGAAGGAGTGTTTATCTTCGGGAATGCGACTGGATTCTTACGAACTTTATCGTTTAAAGGTAATACAAAGTTTTGGTATGGGGTCATGAATTTGGTTCAAATGAACATATTGGAAGCATATGCGATCCTATTCAGTGATCTTTGTCGCGGTCGAAATCGAGTCTAAAGTTATGAAATTGTAAATAATAAACTCTTTATGATGTATAGCTCCCTCTCAAGGTCAAGATATTAATTAAGCTATAAAACAATGTTTCTTGACTAAAATCGACCGATTAGCTATTCCGTTTGGAAATTACTACATATTCTGAGATTTTCATGGTCTCAGCTACCATTGTACGTACGGTCGTAGGCGCTATTTGAAATTTATCAAAATTTACCGGGAGCACCGGTACATTTTTATATTCAATTTTTCTCGAAAGCAAAAGTGTTTCAGGGGCTAAATTTTCAAGTGCTTATAAAACATCCACAGGGGCATCTGTTATATCAAAATTTTTAAAGAATTACTACCCTTCCAATTTTTAAAATTTCCCAAAACTTTGTATTAATACCGTTAAATGAAATACATTCCACGTACATTCCTTGTTGGGTGACTATTTCATACCGTTTTGTTATGTGTTGTTTTCTTTTTGAAATAATTGTTCTCAATTCCAATTTTCAGTTCATGACAATAATAAATGTATTATGAAAATATTAATTTATAGATGAATGGAGAACTTTAATTTTCCCCATTCTCACATCATTTTGTTATAGAGCCAAAACAAATAAATCAAATCTAATATTCATATACGTCCTAACTTTCGGTATATGATAAGATAATAATAATCAGATAAAACCCCACATTTTTGGTTGTTGAAATGGTAGCTAAGACCGTCATTCCCCGCGTTTTAGAAATCAAGTTTGTGTCACTTAATAATAATACATGATGGACTTGTATAACGAAAATGTTATCATTCACAGAGAAAATATTTGTCTCTGAATGTGCTAAGTGTTACCTTTAAATGTAAGTAAGAAAACAGATTCATCTGGTGTAGTGGGCATCACCATATGATTGCGTTTGGTGTAGTAATCAAACACATGCTTTTCTCGTTGCAGCTTTAGCGATGAGTAAAGCTTAATGAGAGCGCGGATTGAAAAGTAAAATGTAAAGAAATGGAAAGGAGCTGCACGAAGGGTGAGTGGAAATGCCAGCGGGCAGCGGCTATACGGATATGAACCATTCCGGATGGGCCGTTTTACAAAATTATCGTCCGCCTGGGCTCAAAATGACCGTTGCTTTGCATTATAGTTGTGCGAATGAAATTGCGTTGTTGAGAGATGGGCGATATAGGAATGCCCTATCAAGGGATTAGGTCAGGCGCACGTGCACAGGTTAAGGAGGAACAACTACGATGAGATGAAATCGAATTGATGTGTTGTTACGGTATCAACGATCGACATCGAGAGAAGCTTGACTAAAATGGATGGATGGATGGCTAATTCAAGGACCAGGAGGATTATGGTGACCGGCATCGATTCTTTTCATCACCAGCGACATCGTTGACCATGCATGAAGCCCATAAACAACCGACATCAACTCCGCTGTGGAATTAAACCAACTACAGCTGTAATCGCCTCATCCAATATCATAAACATCAGACGACGTCATCGTTTGTCGACTTTTGAAGTGTGTGATGCAGTTTCCATGGAAACATGTTTTCATTCGCGGTAGACGGTGCTTGTTATCATGGGTGTTTCTCCCATTGATCTTTTTTTAATTGATGCAGGGATGAAGAAAGAAAAACAGCACCTGCTACTCCAACTGAAGTTGTGTCACATTCTGAAAGTGATGGTCTGACGATACCACTCTATAGCTAGCAGAACAATTCACCAGTGAAGTTATAGCAAAACTTCTATTTATCAACCTCGTATAAATGAATGTCCAGTGTACCTATATGTAAAGGATAGATCAATATGGTTCAGCTAGCACACCGACTTAAGATATTTAACATCTCCCTTGTGTAGCAAAAGTATATATTGAAAGCAACGTGATGGTAAATGGCAGCTAGTGACTTTATGAGCAATTAATGCAAACTATATGCACGCATGTATAACTTCAAATGTAACCATTTAAATTGATACTGTCTTGGAAGTTGGACAATATAATGTTGCGACCTATGATAATTATAGTATGCTTCCAAAACAGAGTTTGTATATATCGAGTACTATAAACACGACCAATTAGAACTAATTTGAATTTGGACAATGGACAAAAGTGTATGACATGAGGGATCAATATAAATTACATTGTAATTTCTGATCGTTACAATTAGCCCAACTTCATCAGGAAATGAAACCGAAAGACTCTCTGGATTTTACGAAATTAATAAGGAGCCTGGTGATGCTGTTCCCTATAGCTCAATGGGCCCCGCGAGATGTTTCTATAAGTAGAAACTTTACTGACGGTAATTATGTATTTGGCAAAGGAATCAGAAGAGTTTAAATCATCGCGTATTTATAGCACAGTTCTTTCACTTCACTGAAAATAGAAGTATCCGAGATTCGGCAGCATTTAGAAAATAATCTATTACTGGTAAAGTTTGGCTGACGGTTTATAGGAGACCTTGAGGAGTGTTTCCGTTGTGTCTGTTTGAACTATTTTGTTCATTTTAGGAGGCTTATGCAGACGACTTTTGAAGAGATCTTATGAGGAAGTTCCTGCGTCCGTTGCTGTTAATGAACGCTTTGTCTGCAAGGCAACCTAAACACCTAAGTAATAGACAGCAGCGATATCTTGATTTAAGTCTCTTTTTATCCTAAAGGTAGTTTCACTGGTCCAGTCCATCGATATGGGAAAGCAAATTGTTTAATGCCTTATGGACTTGAAAATTGAACGGCGGCTGCAATGTGAATAAGCGCGAATAAATGTTGTAATGTCGCAGCAAAATAGTGCAACCAATACAACTTTGTGATTAACAGTTATAAGTCAAGGACATCGTTGTAAAAATGATCAACTGAGGGAGAAATCACTGAGAGCACGTTAGATTGACACTTTAACCTCTTGGTAATTTACTGGCGTCATCATCGCGCCGTCGCGGACCTGAATGAACTCGATGAAGACCAGGGTGTATAGTCAGGACACGGTGACAAGCATGCCAGGAACCACAGAGCTAAGGGGCACGTGTAATTTGGCGATAACCAGTCGTGGATACGAACACCTTTACAAACTCCTGTTTATTGGTGACTCCGGGGTAGGAAAGACGTCAGTCATATGGCGGTTTTCTGATAATTCATTCAATAACGCATTCATCCATACAATAGGTGGGTATTTTTGTTTACATCACCATGCTTTATAACTTGCTCCTACTATAGCGTTAAATTCAAATCAGATCGATCAAGCATGACATATAGCCTATTATATAGGTCTATAAGTTATGTAATTACTTAAGTTATGTTACTGTTAATTATGTAAATATTACTGTGCAGGGAATTTATTTATGCTTTTTCAAGATCATATTAATCACAATGTCCTCATTAGTTTTGGTTTTGTTGCGTTGTGGAAATCGCATCAGGGGTCGGTGTCAATTTGATTTTTCTTCTGTTTGACGTGAACAACTAAACCGTTTTAATTGCCAGGCTCATTTATTTTTCAAGATACGAACACTCAATATTATTGAATGCAGTATACGTAATAATGACAAAATATACTGAACTAAGTTGCATTAACCAGAGCTAATACAAGTCATGATAGAACACTTCCATCGAGTTGAAATATCAATAATGTCTGATGTTATTTGAAAAATGGCGAATAGTGCGCTTTGTTGCAATGGAATGACAATGGCCTTCGGCGGGGGCGGGAGGGGAGGGGGATGAAGAATTTTAATCCCGACTCCATGGCATCCGGTCTTGTGTCTACGTTATAATTTATTCTGTAATTCAGAACATGCTTTCACATTCCATCTTCCTCTGACACCCTTGTTGATTTTTGCCGTATAGAAAACGAAACCTTGATATTTTCATATTTTTTTCCTTTATGATAATATTACGAGGATTACAAATTTTGACAAAACTAACTATATAATTCGGCAAAATGCGAAACTGAATGTCGATAATAATATATAGCTTGAACAGTCTTATAAGCTTGCCATGCATAGGTATATAGAGTATTATGCCAATCACTTGAAATTAATGCCGATATCAGACAGATTTTGATTTACCGACATTATGAAATGATACGTGATTCCATCTGAAGGTCTATCCAGGTAGGCCTATAGGAATTTATTCCTTGAATTTCAGCATCTTATACGGCAGCTGCGCTAAACCATGCTATAATAACGGGCCTATATAAAAGTGCTGCGCAGGCGCCTAAAACATCCCCTGGGATGTAATAACTATATGCGCATATTAAAGGTATAGGTTGTTATTATTATCATTATTGTTATCATTATTAATATTATTATTATTATTATTATTATTATTATTATTATTATTTTTGTTTTTTTGTTGCCTGGTTGTTATTCATCACCAGAATCATTATATCATCACCATCATCATCATCCCCGTCACTTTAAAGATAATTATGTTCCAATTTGCAGCCAACATCACATTCCGAGAACTTAGCAGGAATTATGAATATGCACGTAATGTCCTTATATCTGTGGAATTTAAATGATATCAGTGTCCCGAGTATTCAATTATGCAAGGGAACCCGTTTACTTTCTAGACTTCCCTGTCAGACACTATTGATTGACTCATTTTTCCCTTGATAATAACAAAAGGGTACATGAGCATTTGCTTATTACACATCAATATATTGTAACCCACTTCTTGTAATGGCCAAAATTAAACTGACTGAATCTTTCCGCAGCACAAAACGTACGACCAATTGGTACTTCTGAAAATCAGACCATTACTAAAATGATTGTAATCACGAAAGTCGATTCGTCAACAGTATAGCCTACTATATACTAACGGTCGTTATTTTCCAAAAAAGACATTTCAAGCCCTTTCGTTTCGAGGGAAGTTCTAAATTAGTATTATCTGTCAAATGCCGGTGGAATTTAACCTTTTCATTTTTTGGCCTGCAAATAGGACATTATGATATAGTACCTTTAACATAATGTTAAAGGTATTTTAGTGTCCTAGTTTGCAGACCAATATACCGTCAATTCAACTAATTAACCTTGAGTGATATTATCCATGAGGCCTTTATATTATAATTAACTTGGACAGAGGCAAGTTTGACATGAACCAGGAAAAATATTGCTATTCAGCTTTCCATGACCATAATTTGATGATCAAGTTATTGTCGAATTGAAGAAAACATGGTATAGGTCTAGGCTATATAGAGAGATATCTTCTTCTTCTTCCAGTGTAAGTACAGTCCTGCATGTAGAGTATTTTCGTACTGTTGTGTACAGTAACTGATCTTTGCGTTGAATCTTGCTTAGTCCCCTTTGATTGATTGATTGATTTTTATTCGACAAGCTTCCAACATACAACAATATACAATAATAACAGATCAAAAATAAGTCAGCTTGAACAGGATAACCCACGAAAGCTCGAGAGCTTATTTCCAGTGGGGTCCCTTACAGACATGTATACAATTAATAAATTAAAATAGTAATATTTACAGACAGATAAGAAAATTAAAAGAACTACTTATTAAAGATAATAATAACAACATTAAACTGATGATAGAAATGATATTAAGTACAAGAAGAAAAAGAAGAAGGAGAAGAAGAAAAAGAGGAGAAGGAAGAAGAGGAAAATAATGATGAATTTGTAGAATTTCTATAACGTACGAAAACATAAGTATATACAACATGAAAAAGTATGAACCGACAGAAGAATAACAATTTCAATCATATAACATGTCATTCACTTCTCTTCTCTGACTGTCAAGTATTAGGTATTCCTTTAATTTCCTCTTAAAATGATCATAGTTTCCTATTTCTTTTACACCATTGGGAAGGGAATTCCAATGTTTTATGGCATTGTAATAAAACGAATTTCCAATACTACCTACTCTTTCTGGTAAGTTAAAGTTGAATCGTCTATTTCTTGTATTATAATCATGTACGTCAGTAACAAGATCGAAGTTGGATCGAATATAATGATTCGACCTAGTATGATATATTTTATGCACGTGATGCAATGCGAGTTGTTTTGATCTTTGGTCGACTTCAAGAAAACCAGCTTTAGAAAGTTCGCTATAGCCAACATGAGTTCTTGGACCAGAACAGTTGATAAATCTCACCATTTTGTTCTGTATAATCTTCAACTTCTTTTGATCTGACTTGTTTATGTTACTGTACCATGCAGGGTTAGCATAGTCAAATAAACATTGAATAAGAGCAAAACAGAGTGTACGTCTTGCTTTTAAATCCATACAACTTTGATATCTGTACAAAAATTTCAGACGAGAATTTGCTTTTTTTACAACTGATTCTACTAAAGATGAAAATGAAATTGCGCTAGCCAACTCAATGCCTAAATACTTCACAGACTCTTTTCTCTTGATTGCTTGATTATTGTGTCTCACTTTGAATTCAAATGACTTTTTAGAACTACTTTTAGAACAAAATAAAATGCTTTCTGTTTTTCCCAAGTGTAAAGAAAGCTTATCACTCTTATCACTCTTATCACTCTTATCACTCTTAGCTTTGTCACTCTGTACTGAAACACAACAACCATCATTGGAGGGGGGGGGGGGGGCAAACACTGTAAAACATTTGCGCTATAACTACTAATACATTACTTTTATTTTTTGAAATGTCTGCGGAAATAATATTGTCACACATCTATGAACAATAATAAGCCCTGATTGTTTTAGGCTCATCTTTATTTTCGATAACTCAGTTAGCAAAAAATAAGTTCACGTGAAGTGAGGTCTTTAGGAGAATGAATGAATGTTTAGGCCTATTAGTATTACTTTATCTTACAAGTAGAGGAAATACGTCTAAATGATCATTTCCACGCTAATTACTACCATAACAAACTCGACACTGAACCGAAACAATCTAACAATCAAAGTGTACCCGGAAGTACCTTATCTTGTATGACGTCATCAGGAATCTATGATTATGCAAATCAGACAGGGTGTTTCCGAGCCCGACTCGTACGTGGAGTGGTAAAGTAGGACTATTAGAGTGAAAAATGGCGAAAACGTACGATTTTCTGTTTAAATTATTATTAATAGGAGACTCAGGAGTGGGGAAGACATGTGTTTTATTCAGATTTTCAGAAGACGCTTTCAATTCAACGTTTATTTCAACGATAGGTGAGTGTCGCAATAGGCCATACTGCCTGGCAGTGCAGCGTCAACTGATCGGAACTTGTCCCACTCCTTGGTGCGTGTGGCGGCTGAGGATGTGCTGTACTTATGCCTATGCCAGGCCTGGCTGCACTCAGTAGCACAACAGCCATTCTACGATAGACGTAGATAGCTGAGCCATTGCTGCATGTGTCATTGGTTATGTTTGAGTTCGAATGAACTGCCCTGAATTGTAAATGTGGTGAATGATATAAATTATAATGATAATAAACAAAAAACAACTAAATAAGTCTAAAGAGAGGGAGAAAGAGAATTTGTTGATGATCAATACTCTACTCGCCTAAAAAGTAAAAGTAAACCTAACTAGACAGAAATAACCATCTGATTTGGGTCATTTCTTTAATAAAACTGACATTTGTTGTCATTCCCCAATACCAGTAGGGGCGCTGGTCCGAGAATGAGGATCGTCCTCATAAACAAGGACAAAAAGTGTCCTCAAAAATAAGGGTTGTCTGCATTTTCGAGGACGTTTTTTTTCATCGGCGCTCTTGGGGTTTCATGTTACAGAACGGCCCGCTGGTGATGCCAAAAATGGATTCCCCGGGGGAAAATAACCCTAGTTCACCGTCTACTTTTATGGGTTGTCCGTCTTCCCAAGGATTTATTGCTCATAATGTGAAAGTCTCTGTACAAAGTCAATGTAAAATGCATCAAGAAAATCATTGCAGAAACCGTTTTTAGCATCGCCAATGCGCCGATCAAAAATATGAAACGTCTGCAAAAATGCAGACGGTCCTTATTTTTGAGGACGCATCAGTCCTTGTTAAAGAAGACGATCCTTGTTTATGAAGACGATCCTTATTCTCGGACCATCGCCCCTACTGAATACAGATGGTACACCAGAGATCTCGTACCGTGCGGGTAATTTAGAGCCACAGCGGAACAGCTTTTCGTTTCCGACATTTCTCCCCCGATTTTCTTTATTTAGAGTAGAGTCTCCGGTTTGCGGCATAGCCCGGTTTGCGGCCAGGGGTATCACTTTTCAAAATAAAATAAAAATGACTCGATAATAATCATTGAAACCTACCGTGGATTCCCCGGTAAGTTCTGCACTGCCAAAAAACGTCCGTAGCAGATGCTCCTGTCGGTACGGAGTATCCGTCAGCGATGTCGGAAATCTACGGCACCAGTCGGCGATGAAAATTCCAGCAGGTGCTTACTTTTAAGTTAAGAGATCGAGGCATGACTAGATCAATATTGTAGCTCTATTTGTCCGATATTTGTCCGATTGGAGGTGAAATTTGATGTTTTTGTGGAAGTATGATGGCTGTGGTCTGTCTCCTATCGCAGATATTTTGATTGTGCCACCGCATGGCCAGTTGCATGGGGTGGCCGCAAACCGGCACGTAATTACGTGATTTTCTGGTTTGCGGCGGGGGGTGTTAATACACACATAACATGCGGGATCGTGTATGATGGTATGTGTGCTGATGTGTGTACCCGCTGTGACCCAATAGTTTCTAGTAGTACGTACCCCCGTATGGGATGATCCATTCATTAAAAAGGTGAAATTGTTTAAAACTTGACAAATTTACCGTAGCAACAGATAAACATGAGAATTTGGGTTACCCGTAGTAATTTGGTATATGCTTTGATCGTGACGTAGCGCATAAAGCTTTGTGACGTACGCGTGCCGCAAACTGGGTTACGCATGGCCGCCCACCGGGCAACTTTTACGTCTTCTAAAGTGGACAGTACTGACCACGCTGTGGGTCAGTTACGTTATTTGTGCCTTCTATTTAATAACTAAATATATATATGATGGTATTGAAGCATTCTGTGAGTAATTGCATAAAAAATAAAATCGGCAATTCGCACTGGACGGCCGCACACCGGAGCCGCTACTCGATCTAATTTTCTGATTTCTAAATCAGATGTAAATTAGGTTGGTATGTCATTTGTCCTAATTACAGTTATCAAAATTTGATAACTTAATATTAAATACATAATTTACGGACTTACTTATATGAATTATCCAATTTGTGTCTCAGAACCGCGAAGCAGTACGTTCATGCATTCGAAATATTACCCGGCGGCCGATATATTTCCGGGTCCACCTACCAAAACATAGCCAATGGCCAATCAGAGCACTCGTTTCGTGGGAGTTCGTTGGTCAAGCTGGGCCGACTCGTAAGTAGCTACGGTAGCTATTGGACGTTCGAAAAGAAAAAATGAATATTCATCAACTAAAACCAAGACGGATAATGTTGACGACGAGACTTTCTCGGATTAATCATTAATTTAAGATCTAAATGAGCAAGCTATCGTAAGTCAAATAAGCTATATAGTATATATGTTATTTTTAATTAGACTCTAATTATTGTAATATTGCAGCATGTATGAGGATGTAAAGAGTGAAAATCTCGTAGCATATCTCATTCATCGTGGTCCTGCCGAACCGAACCATTGGTTCCGTACAGTCCCGATAAGACAATCTTCAGTCTCTATAATCGGAGGTCTAGTGGAGCCAGACGTAGTCTCAGTGGAACAACCGACGATTCGAGAGACTGAAGCTTTTGGTCTAAAGTAAACCTGGCACGTAGAACTTCACGCATTGAGCGCTGTGCACTGAAATAACGCGCTCCCATTGGCTGATCCGCCAAGCGGTTTCGATTTTAAGGGATCCGGGCTAACTCGGACCCGGGGACAACTCGGCCCAGATGCAAAGACGGTCATTTTTTTGTCATTTTACCCTAACTCTAACCCTAACCCTACCCCTACCCCTAACCCTAACCCTAACCCTAACCCTAAACCTAACCCTAAACCTAAACATGCAAAAAATGACTGTTTTTGCATCTGGGCCGAGTTGTCCCCGGGTCCGAGTTAGCCCGACTCCGATTTTAAGTGAGAGAGGGCTCACTCAAGCAGAGAGCGTAATGACAATGCCAATGCCAAGTAATATTGCATAACACACTGACATGTCATGCTTTAATTAAACAGATGACGTACTTCACACATAATTGACACACACTTAGCATAGGTAGTCTACACACATAAAAGAAAAATCAACGAACATTTTAAGTACGAATTGCCATTTTTTTTTTTTAAATCTAAGGTTTGACTGGAATACCATGATTTTTCGCACCAGATCAAACAGAAAACTGCAAGCTTTCTCCTCGCACTTATAAGGTTGAACGAATTGCAGCCAGCGATAGCTAATCAGAAAGGCCCTTGTAGCTAGGCGCCAATTTAGGAAAATGAGCCTGAGACCTGATGAATGTAATGCGCATGTGCTAGATGTAAGCTTAAGTTCTATGCGCTGAGCACTGTAAATTGAGTTCATGTGCTCCCATTGGCAGATCCGTTCAAGCGTTTTTTTTTACTTTAAGTGAGAGAGGGCCCACTTAATCATAGAGCACAATGGTGCTGACCATACAAAATCTTACATAACACACTAACATATGATGCTTTATAATTATACCACTCCTACAATTTGGGTGTCTGATCACGCACTCTGTTTGGTGTGCTAACACCCTTCCAATAGAGATTGCACGCATCCCTTTACAGTCTACAGGCATTGTGCGCTCATGCAAAATCGGTCAATCTTTTTATTACCAATTGAGATTCAAACCTTCATCACTCGTTATCCTGAAGGTGATGCTCAACAAATGAGGTGTCATATATGAAAGAGCATGTTTTGTTCCATATGCCCCACATAAAAGGCTCAACTCTGAACTCTAAAATATCTTGATCAAAACAGTGATTTAAGCATTGTTTCCATCGTAGCTCCAAGATTTACCACTTTCATTAATTAAGCTCCTGAGGCTTAAGTTCGGCTAGACCGAATTTTCTGTCTTTTTCGTTCGTTAGCCTCTAAAGAGAGGAGCAGACCCTACCCAAATCAAAAGGCTAACGAACGAAAGAGACAGAAAAATCCTTGATTTAGCTCATGCTGCAATCATAATTATAAACCTGTACAGTAGGTCATTCAGGAATCCCATGACTTTTACAAGCCGATTGCCTGTCTGATTATCAAGATATTTATGATTGAAAATTACATTTTGCGTTTTCCTTACGGTTTTCATAACACTTTTCATAACACTACAGTCTATTGGGGAAAATGAGTACTGTATGATAAAACCGGTCATACACAGATTTTTTACTCTTTTGAGGCACTTCATGAACATTTTGAAGCGCAATTTTTTTAAGGCTTCAATATTACATCATATCACAGACACTGATAACATGTAGGGCCATGCATCTCAAATTTAACATTGTTAAACGATGCCTTTAAAGCCAAATTAATATCTGGGTTAACTTTCCCTCAAATACAGCCCTCTAATACAGCTAAATGTAGCTACATGTACATGTACATTCAATGAAGTGTGATGTATTTTAGCATTAAATCTAAAAAGTTCTTGCAGAGGTGGTGTAGGGTGGTGCAATTAAATCGCTGATAACACCAAAATCGTTTTGAATATTTAATGGTCATCGAAGCACCCACGTTGCCAAGCTCACTTTATCACCAAAAATTCACCCTCTTATTATCTCCTTTGTTTGTCAGCGGATTTCGCTCAAACTATGAGGAATAATCAAAATGGTCATATTGAAGTATATATGAAAAATTGTATCATTTTATCTTACATTTCATGTTCAGTCGTCTCTGAAAACTACCCTCAGATTATTTCCAGACATTTCCGGATGCATTGCTACATATTCAGAGACCTTTACAGAGCCTGTGACAAAATTTTCGCTGTGCCCATGACTTACTTTTGGAGATACAATGGAAAAAGAATGGGGTGTTTTTCAGAAATTGAAAACTTTGTAGGAGCAACAACCCTAGGAGAAAAGTGACATGTGCAGTGACACAAAATTACGTTAACCTAAGCCCAGCTTGGCATTGACACACACAGAGGCATGAGCTCGCAGCGCACGGCACTGTATGGTACACTACTGCAGCAGACGATGTAGACGAGAATTTACATGTTTAGCGCCGTATTATTCCGTCTCATTTACAGTAAAGCTATGAGGTTGATAATCAGTGTAATTTAGTTTTATTTTCGTAATATGCATTTGTTATACATTTTTTAGAAATTCAGAGGTTAATTCAAACATTGCAAAAATTACAATCTGCACCACAAAATCATGTTGAAGCTGTTTATACCAATCAACCCCAACAAAAAGTATCGTATGTGGGACTGTACTATTGAGCATAACGTCAAAACCCGCGATGTAATGTGTATGACTCAGTAGATTAGTGCTCGTATTGAAGGTATAAAAATGCATTCTGTTGGATGTTTTCGCATGGGTTTATTAAAATGACATTTCACTGAGATTTTAGTTAATAGTTTTTTAATAACATATTCGAATATATCTGTTGTCCATAGGGTAGAAATGTGTAATTTTATACAATATTTCAGACTTTTTTCATACAAAGTTTCTTGTCTTTTTGTCCCCATTTTTCCTTCGTTATTAAAGAAAAATGTAATGTACAGTGCGTCCCAGAAAAAACGAAACCGAGAAGTATCGATGTTTTATCATAACTTAATCACAACCATATTTAATGAATGATACATATTTGGAAAGCTTAGAGTCTCCTCTTTCAGTTGATGCTACTCACGTGATGATTAAAGTGAATTTGAAGGAAGGAAACCAAAAAGTAATTTGGCGGGCGGTATCTGAATTTCAAAGAAAAATTCATATTTCTAGAAAGTTCATTTTCTGCTCTTTGATATGATACCTCAATCAAGAAAAATGAGCAAGGAATAACAAAGTTCTGTTTGTTTAAAGTAGCCCTTACATTTTCATAATTTAAACAAACGAATTGGTTTTCACTGGGTGCCTGCCGTAGCAAAAAGCAGATTTGACAAAAGACTTAACTCCATTTCGTTGACAATCAGCCATGCATGAAGACTCTCATCTAGGGCTGATTGTCAACGAAACGGAGTTTAGTCTTTTGTTAATTTTGTTTATTGATACGGCAGGCAGCCAGAGAAAACGAATTCGTTTAATAAAATTATGGAAATGCAAGCACTACTTTAAACAAACAGAACTTTGTCATTCCTCGCTCATTTTTCCTGATTGAGGTGTCATATGAAAGGGCAGAAACTCAACTTTCTAGAAATGTGAATTTTTCTTCGAAATTCAGATACCGCCCGCAAAATGTATTTTTGGTTTCCTTCCTTCAAATTGCTTTTTATCCCTCATGCCTGAAATATGCATTATTTGAATAGCATCACAGGAAAGAGGAGACTCTAAGCTTTCCAAATATGTATCATTCATTAATTAAAGTTGTGATTAAGTGATGATAGAACATCGATACTTCTCGGTTTCGTTTTTTCTGGGACGCGCTGTATAGTAAATCTGATTATTTCACTTTTCAAAAATTAAAGATCATTAAGAATCATTGTCATATATGCCAAAGTCAAGGCAGGTTTGCTGCAACATTTTCCCAGCGGTTTCACATAAAAAACTTGTTTATTCAACAGAAAAGCAAGGTCAAATCCAAACAAAATTTTGAATTAATTGCACTGCCTGTGCAGGGCCTTTTAAATCTTTACTCTGTACACATTTGCAAGGATGTTTCCTTTTTCCAAGGATACCCTTTGGCTTTGAAGGCCGACACCAGACCCAAAATAAACTGCTGAAAATAGAAGCAGTAAAACCAGAAATACCAATCTATCTCAAATAGTTTGAAGAACATATTAAAGGCAAAAACTTGAGAAACGATTAAAATCCATATCAAATTAAGGGAAATCGGCAACTCAACACGAGTTGATGACACCATTCTCCTGCTATTTATAATAGTTATATTTTCTAATTTCCTCTCCATAAATCTAGCTTCCCATGTCTTGAGAGGGAAAATGATACAGATCACCTAGCAGTGATCTAAATTGCCTTACTTGTGCAGGGTTTTTTCATGCTCGTACTTAAATGTATATTACAGACTAGAATGATTTTGGAAGTTTACAGTTATTTTATATTCTTATTTTAGTTAGTTATTTTAGACCAGTAAATACAATATTATCTAATTACCTATCTTCTCTTTCTTACAGGTATTGATTTCAAGATTAGGACAATAGAATTAGATGGAAAAAAGATCAAGTTACAAATATGGTAAGTACCAAGTCTTATTCATAAAAATCATTGGATTCAGCATGTTCACAGTTATGCAAAAAAAGAGATGTTGAAATTAGGATGTACAGTGTATATAAAAAACAAAAAAAAACAGATTATTTACATTTTGGTTCAGGGCCTACTGATTACTTTATAATGAGAAACAAGACATGGCACCTATACCTATTCAATATTCCCATTCCTATTCTCTATTTAAACTTCTTTATTATTATGTTTTCGGGTTGTCCGTCCGTCCGTCCGTCCCGTGATCACGTTATCTCAAGAACCGACTGATAGATTCCTGCCAAACTTTATTCATGTATGTAACTTGAAGAGCCATTGAATTGATTAGATTTTGGGGTCACAAGGTCAAAGGTCACAGGGCTCATTATGTATGCAAAAATAGCTTGTGATCCCGTTATCTCAAGAACTGATTGATTGATTCCTGGCTTTCCTGCCCTACTTATGTCATGCAAGTGTCTTGCAGGGCCAATGAATTGATTAGATTTTGTGGTTACGAGGGCAAAAGTCACAGGGCTCATTATGTACATGTATGCACAAACAGCTTATGATCACATTATCATTAGAACAGATGGACAGATTACCATGAAACTCAGGACATGTATGTATCTTGCTGAGGCAATGTACTTATTAGATTTTGGGGGTCATGAGGTCAAAGGTCATGGGGCTCATTATGTATGCAAAAATAGCTTGTGATCACATTATCATTAGAACCGATGGATGGATTATCATCAAACTGAAGACATGTACCGGTATGCATCTTGCAAAGCCAATGAACTGATTAGATTTTAGGGTCAGGAGGTCAAAGATCAAAGGGTCATACATGTTTATGAGAAATAGCTTGTAATCATGATATTCTGAGAACCTGTTAATGGATTACAAACAAACTTGAATTTGAAAAAATTGCTTCTGTTTTGGTTTGTGAAATCGCTCTATGGCAGAGGCATCATTTTTGACTGCGTGCAGACAAAGTTCCATTTAGTTACTACTTTATATTTGTATTCTACATTCCTTCAGTTTTCCATTTATATATCAAGTTGTATTTTCATCGGATAGGGTCTTAAAGCATTTGTTGCTGGAGCATGTACATCATTAGATGGGAAAGACTGATGACTTACCTACAATTATACTTAGTGAAGTGAATAATACTTGTATTGATTTTTTTACAGGGACACAGCAGGCCAGGAGAGGTTCAGAACAATCACAACAGCGTACTACAGGGGAGCAATGGTAAGCTTTACTTTCTAGTGTGTCACATATATAATGACAAGATAAACACACAGGCCTGTCTTAGTGACCACCACTGAATTAAGGCCACCTCTCTCACATTTACTGTTGTTCTGAGAGAAAAATAGGCCTATTTACACAGCCCAAACACCATTTAAAAAAAAACATAGATTTTTTTTTTTTGGAGTGCCATGTACACCAATTTTTGTTGTTATGTTGTTTTGTTGAATTTTGCACATGGATGCGATGGCGCCGAAGCGAGGAGAGACACATGACCAAAAATCAGAATTGTGTCAAAGTTTTGTGAGCGAGCATTTACACTGCAAAAATCTGCAAATTTTCAGCAGGCGTTTAAACAAAAAACTCCAGAAGTTGATTTTTGTTGTGTTTGCAACAACCAATAAAACACCTGAATGTGAGACAAATTAATTTTTTGCTTGCAGTGTAAATGCAACTTATAGACTCTGGATGTTGTTTGTCTCTCGTCATATTCCCATAAGAAGATTTTAGAAGTTGGCTATAAAAAGTTGTTTGACCATGTGCTGATACTCCTCAGTGATGACCGACAATATATATGTACATGTATACACTGTACAGAATGTGTAGAGATGTGAGCAGCTTGATGTACATGAAAATCCCCCCCAAAAAGGTTCTCATTGGATTAGGAAGCAAATCAATGTTATTCTACAGTTGTTTTAGATAAATTTGGATTATAACACTTCAAAATACTTGATGATTTAATCATCATGACAAGTGCTCATAAAAGAAATCGGTCTGTATTACATATGAAGAATTACTTGGTCCAAAGCACTTTCATGTTTCATAACACTTTGTTTGTACAACTTAATCATCACAACTACTCAAGTGGTTTTTTTTAGCCAAAAAAAAATAGTGAGAATTATGGCAGTTGTCACTTTTAAACCATACCAATTTTAGTAGACTTTATAAAGGTACATGTATTATTTGTATATTTACTATTTCTCTTTTTATTGTCTTTCTTGTCTTTCAGGGTATCATGCTTGTATACGACATCACAAATCAGAAGTCATTTGACAACATCAGGAATTGGATTAGGAATATTGAAGAGGTGAGAATGAGGTTTTTAATAAAAATTGCAGGTATACACTACAAATCAAGATGAAATCTATTGACAGCAATTTCTAAGCTACTAGGCAATGATTAAAAATAATGCTAGGGCAAAGCATTGTGGGTGAATGGCACATGTTATGTGTGCTGAATCGAAGCTTAGATCTCCATTGGAGTTGGGAGGAGAAGGGGGGGGGGGGGTAAAGGAGATGGTTAAAAACTGCATTCAATAGATCAGATCAATGCTGTACTTAAATTTGTGGTAGCGTCTTTCCAGAGCTCCTTGTGATTAATTATTACATTCATGTATACCGTAAGAGAGATTATATTTGAAAAGTTAAAATGTGATAATGTTCGTCAAGCCCAGCAACGACTAATGCACGCAATCCGCACCCCGACCACCAAAATACAATGATCCTCGGCAGGCGAATGCGATCATTCATTTCCAGGCACTCCACAAAGATATGCATTTAATCTGAATACATTACAAAAATGGTATTTGATTTAAACATTAAAAATATAAATCTGTGAGTAATTTCTAAAAAGACAAAATTTAAAATGTGTATAGTTCATACTAATTAGGGGATAAATACATTGTTTTCTTCAGTTCAACATGCTGTATATCGCACAAATATGTTATTTCTTACTTCCAATAGAGAATATTAACATTAAAATATATACACTGTACAAATGAAAAATTGTTCAAAAATAATCATTAAAATCGGTAAATGCATAGGAGCAAAGTGACTGAATAATTTCCACAGTTTACATTCGTGACCCAGTTCAATTCAACGTGTCGTATATTGCACAAATTGTAATTTCCAAAGAATGAGAATTAAAGCCCCTGTAAATGCACCAAGAGCTCCAATAGAAAGTGTGAGTATGAGTTGTGAAAATACAAACTTATGCTAAAATTATTATCAAATTTGTCACAACGGGTTAAGAAGTAATGCATTGGAGTGCATTGGAGCAGAATAACTTAATAATTTCCAGTTTACATTATTCACGCAGTTCATAGCCAATATTCATTCCATAGCCAATATTCATTCCATATTACAAAAAAAGGGAATAATATTCTTCAGACCAATGTGTTTGAACACTGTATTGCACAAAGATAAAAATTCTTAATAATACTGTATTTATAAGTTACAACCCAGAATGAAAAGAGACCAGACATCAATATGTGGAGTATAAATATTCTATAACAAGAATTACAACCCATGCTGAAACCATTAACAAACATATCATATGGTTCAACGTTATGCATCAAAAGAAGTCAATTGCCACAGTCAATGTCCTATACCCTGTTACTCAGTTCATAGTCCATATTCATTCAGCAATTTATGAAAAAATGGGACAGGACTGTTTCTATAAAGTCTGTTAGTTGGTTCAACACACACACGCTGTTTCCTGAGAACTCTACGTTGTTCAGCTGGGTTGAACCATCCGTGCATTGTGTTCGACTTAAAGGTATCACAAGCAAATGAAAGACACAACTAATCCTGACGGTCAGACAGCGTCAGCAAATTTGTCAAAGTAAGAGCATTTTGGTAGGAAATGTAACGATTGGACAGAATGATTCGTAGGGCGCGTTTCTGGACTCTCTCGATAGCCATTGCTTGTTGCTGGGCTGGGCCACCTTGCCTATAAATAATTTCCCAACCTCAATTTTTCATCATCTCAAATTGCGTAATGCAGGCGAGACCGCGGAGCGGGTTTCCCTTGTTACTGAAAATAGTAGGCTTGATGCCATCTTGTGACTTTATGCTATGAAGTCACCCATAAAAGGGATCTATTATCAAGTGTAGATTAGGAGAGAAAGGCTTTCTGATTCTCTAATGAGCATGATAAGGTCATGACAACATGAATGTACTCTAAAGACATCTTCGTTGAAAATCCACAGATACACACTGAAAATTTTGTTTCCTTTTAACTATTGTTTAGCATTGTCTTTGTCTGACATTGGTCTTTCTTTTTTTTCCTTTTTTTTTTTTGGGGGGGGGGGGGAGATTGATCTATATACATCAGGAAATGTCTTGTGAAACTCTTTGATTGTTCTAGTTGTATCCTCCGGCAGTATGCCGGTGGGGTACTTTGGATTCAGCAGCGTTACGCCGCTACCACGTCATATTCTTGTGTGCGCTCCAACTGCCACATTCCTTGACGGATTTCTTTCAATTTTTTTGAATGGAGGTGTATCGTGGTATAATCTCAACACCTATAACTTTTGGTGATGCTGCTCCCAGTGTTCCATTTTTCTATAGGGTAAAAGGCCATATTTTTGTGGATGGTTTGTGTGCGCTCTATAGGTCACATTTCTCAAGGGATTTCGTTCACATTTTGACCGCAGGTGCATCTTGGTGTAATCTATAAGCCTATAGATTTTGGTGATGCTGCCTCCAGTGTTCCGTCTTTTATAGGGTCAAAGGTCATATATATGTCTTTTATGCGCTCTGACTGCCACATTTCTTGACGGATTTCTTTCGTTGTATGGAGGTGTGTCTTAGTACAATCTACACATCTTTAGTGTTTGGTGATGCTGCCACCTGTGTTCCATCTGTTATAGGGTCAAAGGTCATATTTTGGTGGCTGTCATTTGTGCGCTCTACCTGCCACATTTCTTGACAGATTTCTTTCAAATTTTCTACAGAGATGCATTATACTTTGATCTACACACATATTGTTTTGGTGATGCTGCTCCTAGTCCTGACAATAGTCTGAGCCACTAGTGGCGATCTCTCTGTCATCCTTTTGTTTCAGGGAGGGGAGAGAGGATCTTTCTACCTCCGAACATTAGGATGACACAAAATCGATGACACAAAATTGCGGGGGATACATTCGCATTGCGCGGCAATACAGATTGCGATATCTCTAGTTTTGTTTTCTTTATGGCTCATCCACATACATGTATTTATCTTTCACTCATTGGGGTGTTGAAGTTGAAGTATTGGGGCTGTGTATGCATGTAGGCAGTGTTGTAGCTATGGTGGTTATCACTGGGCAGGCCCAACCAGCACGGAGGACTTCCGCCCACCACTCCTGATGAAAAACTCTGCTTCCGACCAGCACTAATTTCACTTAAAAAAAAGCTTTAAATGTTAATATTTGTGAAGAAAAGTCCTTACTCCGTCTTAATTCTTAAATCATGTTTTATTTGCAATTGTACAAGAATTATGTTTTCAATTCGACAATAAATTGTTACGGTATTTGCCGAGATTTGGCAAGTGTTGTTGTGTAATGTTACCAATCATGAAAGCTGCTATATTGATTTACTGACTACACAGAGATAACAGCCTCTAGAGGCTCGTTCGATGTCTGTTCTTATGAATGTTTATTTTTTAATTGGGTAAATACAAAATTTCATAATTTTCCAGAATAAATAAATAAAATTACTATAATATATATTTATTTCATATTTTATATTGTAAAATTTGTCCGATATTGATATAATTAAAATATTCATTTTTTTATTGATTGGGTTTGAGCCGAACTTGTTTTGAACGACGGTTGGTATACACGTGTATTTGTGTTTATAGCTCGTGATCGCGATGTTGCAGATGACAGGATTTGGGATTTTAATGGTGCCAGTGAAGTCGCACCCACCACTAAAAAGTCTCTAGCTATAACACTGCATGTAGGCATAAATGCATGTGATGATGAGCACGACTCTGACTCAGGAAGTGATCCAAACAGAGGGTTTCCCCCAGCGACCAGTGGGTCTTGATTTGCCAGGGGGTGATTAGTCATTCTACTGCCTATACTCCAGCTATCACTAGCCAGACCACAGTTACCTAGCTCATTCATACAGGATGATCTGTCATCAAATCCTCCACCCAGTTACAAGTAGTCTGCCTTGAAACGACCTTCATGTTTGGAAGGAGAAAGAGAAAGAGAGAGAGCGAGAGAGAGAGAGAGAAAGAAAGGGGGCGATGAGAGATTGAAAGGTAACACCTATATATAGAATATGTTTACCGGTAGAGAGAATAAAAGAAATAGGCATATAATGTAATTCTCGCTACCGCAACTACAGTATTTTGGCCATAGAGGGCAGCACCAGCCACGGGTTTTAAATTTGGCAAAGGCAAAGGTTACCATACAAACTAAATGGGTAGAGAACTGGAAAAACTGATAGAAATGATAGTTTTGGAACCAAAACAGTTTGTGATGGTGCCTATTATTGATCTTATCAAATCATTGAGGTGAATTCATGTAAACGAGAAAAAAGAAAAAAACAATAACTTAGTAAGATATTTGACCAAACAATTTGAATAGGTTTGTACTGTTTTGTAGTTTTGTAGTTTTTTTCTATGTACCGGTATGTCTTCCCAAACACAAAGAAAATCAGGTATGCCAAGAGAAAGCAAAGTCCAAATGAAAATAATTTTGCCAAAAATTTTGCTATCCTGTTGAGTGTATTAGAACAGATTTATGCAAACTTGACAATCAACCACTGGAGTAGACTTTGCTGAATATTAACAGTAGCTTTAAGGCTTGATGTGCAATTGTGCATAGTGTAGTACTACTCAACTCTCAGCCTTTCTTTTTCTAACGAATTGAGGGTGTCCTTGAGTTTATGACACGCATAATATGCTTTGAGCTTGAGTCTATTTATAGTCATGTGACTGAACCCATCCACTCTCTAGTGGAATGATCATTTTCATATTCAATCAGTTATGACTCACTTCTCCTGTCCTGTCGGTGAACTAGAATAACAATACCGATTAAGGTTCATTATTTTTAGGGTCACAGTATAAATTAATAGAAAGATAACCATGACTAAAACTGCAGAGAGAAATGTAAAGGTGTATTTTTTATGAAACAAAAAGATAATAAATCATAAAATCAAGAGGGAATTTTCTTTTCATTAATTTTGTACTGTGATCTCTTAAAAAAATAAATCCATACTTTGAACAAGAAAAACACTTAATTGTGCATAAAATAATTCCAGACTGTCATTTCTCAAGCATCCAAAAATCCTGGAAGCACATTCAAAATTAATGAAATAACTAAAAAATAAAGGATAGTTACAGATACACTTACAGTTACACGTACATGTACCTCCAAATTGCAAAATAGAGTACCGGTAATAGACATTCGGTTGATTGCATATCATTTTTTATTACTAATTGAAAGAAGACAATTCAATTTTTGGTTTTGCTTCTTTCTACATGTAATAGTTTAATTGATAAAACATCTAAGAATTTATGGTCAGAGAAAACAAGCAAGAAAGAAAGAAGAAAAACAGGAATGCATGGTTTCGAGCATGTTTTCAACACGATAATAACTTATTAAACAAAGCTATCAATAAGAGTTTCATGTTTAAGCAGAACTCTCCAGCATGCTTGTTTAAAGAGGTTTTTTTTTAGAATAGTTTGTTTACAGAAATAATCATTTCCACTTTGATGCAAAGAGGTTAAAGGGGAAGTCAACTCTGATATTAAGTTGGTTTTGATAGAAGCTGAAAATGAGAGGAATCGGTTAGTGAAAATCAAGCAAATTCTGATTAAGAATAAGAAAAAGTTACTTAATATTGCGATCATTCAAACACAAATTGGCAACTTTAAAAAGTGTCTTGCAAGCTCCTTTCCCATTTGCTCTGTACTAAAATAATCAGAATTTCAAAAAAAATGTCCTCAAGAAATTTTTTAATCATAAATGTACCCAAAATATAATTACCCGGTATTGCAAATATGTTTATATTCCACCTCTGTATGAAAAATAATAAATATCTATTCCGTCATTAATAACAAAAAAGAAAATTAAATTTTAGGGTATTTTATGTACAGAGCAAATTGGAATTTGCTCAAAATTTCACTGACCGGTTCCTCTTATTTTTAAAACTTTTATTAAAAAACAACTTAAAAATAAAGTTGAGTTCTGGTCATGCGATTGCATTGTGAAAGAAAAGGTGTGGAATGGATCAGAAAAAGTTGATCATGTAGCATGTACATGTAAGTATTGGTGTGTACTGCTAGGTTCTGGAGTCATCAAAATCATAATAAATTAGGCCCAGTCTTGGTAAAGTAACAAGCACTGTACACAGAAAGATGTATATGGGACTACACAAATGGTGTCGGGGCCCGACACCTTGATTTCCTTATCTTTCTATGCTCACTACTCAGCCGTTATACATTTTCTACCAAATTTGTTTGGCAAATGACATTTATTTGTAATCTTGAACATTCAGTGTAAGTTTCGTTTGATTCTGTGAGAATTTATTTTCTTTTTTTACCAGAAATTGAGTTTATCTTTAATATCAAGGTAGATTGCCCCACCGAGTAGTACATGTAGTACAACATTGAAGTATTAACTTTTTATTATTGTCTCATTGATACATATAACATTAATAATTATGATTCTTTCACTTTAGCATGCATCGGCAGATGTAGAGAAGATGATCCTAGGAAACAAATGTGATATGGATGATAGGAGAGCAGTATCCAAGGAGAAAGGAGAACAGGTAAGGGTAGGAAGGGAGACAGTGGGAGTGGGAACAGGTAAGGGTGGAAGGAAGGAAAGGAGGTAGGGAGAGAGGGAGAGGGGAATGGGGAGGAGGGAAGGAAGGAGAGCGAGAGGGGAGGGAGGGATGGAGGGAGGGATAGAGACAGAGAGGAGGAGAGAAAGAGGAAAGAGGGAATGGGAGGGGTGGAGGAAGAGAGAGGAGGGAGAGAGGGGCAAAATGAGAGATGGGAAAGAGCAAAGTGGAGAGAAGGAGAGGGTTTCTATTCCAAATGAGGGAAAATTGGTGTAGTGGTTGAGATCATTCCTGGTCTTGGCTCTAGATGGAACTCTAGCTACATGTAGTCTTGATGGTCCATTTTTTTTAAATAGAGATATTCTGGCACTCACTAAGTATACAGTAGAGGTGTGGTGGTCGAGCGGATATGTCACTGGACTGGGGATTGCAAGGTTCACGGTTCAAGTCCCGCTGCGGCACTAATGTCCTTTGGTAAGACATTGATCTACACTTGCCACACTCAACCCAGGTGAGGTAAATGGTTACCTGGTAGGATTATTCCTTGAAATGCACTGTGCGCCAAAATTGGTAGCCGGAGCTAAAGCTTGGGTAATAATTTTTGAAGCTCTTTGGAAGCGCATAGAGACTAAGTATTTTGCGCTATACAAGAACGGACTATATAATTATATTATTACTCTGAACATGCATCTACCACATCCTCCCAGGAAATATCCCACACCATATTGACATAAAATCCTGCTCTAGCCTTTGAGGCTAAGCCATTTTTCTCCAAATGTGGTGGGGTTTATTTTAAGGCTTTATAGTGTAAACCTTTATTCATTGATCAATATACAGTGCGTCCCAGAAAAAACGAAACCGAGAATTATCAATGTTTAATTATAACTTAATCACAATTATAATTAATAAATGACTCATATTTGTGAAGCTTAGATCCTCCCCTTTCATCTGATGCAACTCACATGATACATATTTCATGCAGGAGTGATTAAACTCAATTTGAAGGAAGGGTACCAAAAAGACTGTATAGTCTTGTATCCTTAATAGTTAAAAATGTGTGATCGGGCTGAGCCTAAACCCAATTCAGAGGGTCGTCTATGTGCAAGTATACATGATAAAATGTGTTTAAGATTATATCATTTAGAGCTTTGAAAAGATATATAACATACATCCTAAACAACCTGTTAGCCTTTATAACACTAGAGGTGTCATAGTCTAGTGGATCATGTGGTTCGCAGCTCCTGTCCAGCTGTGACAACAATATCCTTTGGCAAGGCATTAAATCTACATTTGATACTCTCCACACAGGTGTAATAAATGTGTAGCTGGAAGGAATGTATTCCTCGAATGCTTATTAGTGCCTTAGGCTAAAGCCAGGGTAATAATGCTACTTTGCAGGCAACTCGAGCATGTCCTGGGATGCATAAATGCAGGATATAAATCTAGCAATTATTATCATGATATTATTATTTTGTTGACCATGAGAAATATTATAGTTGTTGTGACACTTTTCATGTATCTATTTTTGAATAGTTGGCAATAGAGTATGGTATCAAGTTCATGGAGACCAGTGCAAAGGCTAGCATCAATGTTGAAGAGGTGAGTACTCAGAGAATATTATCCCTTTCAGAGATGCCAACTAGTACGGATTTCCCATAATTTCTACGGGAAATCGGCCGATTACGGGCGGTACGATTTTCATACCATAAATTCCGGATTTTGCAGATTTTGCCGATTTTCAAAATTAGCACTTTAAGGTTTAGCACGTTTAAGGTTTAGCACGTACTTTTGACTATTGCAGCGCAGCCATCCTTGAATCCATGCATAGAAATCCCACAGGGCTTCCGATTGGACAATTTGTTATCTAGCACACCCCTTTCAGTGCATACATGTGCATACAACATGTGCTTCGCGAGCGGGGGCCGGGTGAAATACCTCTCTTGGCCGCGCCGCTACCGCCCGCCCAGTGCCAGGCCTCGCTACGCTAGCGCCGTGTACACTGTCGGATTTCTCACAGGCTGTCACAGCGTTCGTCGATTTTCGTCGACAATCTGAACTCATGTTGGTTGGATTTAGATATCAATCATCATGTCTTCCACAACTAAGAAGCGTGGCAAGAAGTTACAGACTTTTAAAGAAGAATACAGTAAGAAATGGAAATGCATCGTGTAACACCAACTAATGAACAGGTATGTTACTTTTATTTAACTTGTTGTGCTATCGCGCTTGCCTGCGGGAGCTGCGCTTGCCAGCGTGCAGAAAAATTTGCGTCGCGCAGAAAATTACGGATTTTGTCTCCAAATTACGGATTTTTAGCCTTATGATTACGGATTTGTGCTCTGAAAGGTTGGCATCCCTGCCCTTTACTCTTTTCAGGAGCCCACATGACAAAAATAATTGTCATGGATTGAAATGCATAGAAGTCAATGAAAACAATGTATGTAAATGTAGTTTCACTATTACCGGTACACATCGGTTTCTCATGTGTATCTGTATCTATATGCATGCTATACAATACTGACATTTGACTGATAATAATATAACAATTAAAATACTAAGAAGCCAATCAAAATTTTAAAACAAAGAGTAAACAAATCCTCCACAAGTTCATGTGCTTACTGGTATTGTTTTCTTGAGAAATATATAAACAAAATAACCTGGTGAATAACGTCACTGGAGCATTATGAGGTCAACCGTTGGCCGACCTACAATTGCAAAGTGCAAAGTACCCATAAAGTGTTGATCTCCTTTCAAGATATAAACAGTGACTCAATCTCATTTTGTTTAACTTCTTTTATTCACATAACACTAGGCTTTCGTGACACTTGCCAGGGATATCAAGTCAAAGATGGACAGGAAAATGGATGCCACAGGTCAGCAGAAGTCAGGAGGAGTCAAGGTCACGGAGAAGGAGTCGCAAAAGAAAAGTGGCTGGAAATTCTGTACCTTATTGTGATGCCTTCCTCCCTAACCACTTGACCATGCAAATTCCCTGAACCGCTTTGAAAAGACTGAGGTTTAGGAGCAAGACTAGAATTGGGGATCATTCTGATTTAGCCACACTGTTTTGTAACCATAGCAACATTTTGAAAACTGGGAAACTCTTCATCCTTTTCGTTTCCCTTTTCTGCAAATTTGAAGATGCAAACAATGTCTGCGGGAAATTATGAGACATGCAGGTTCCACATCTTTATCATAAATTTACATAAGTAAATTCTAAATGCAAAATTAAAAACTACATGTAACTGTAACTTCTAGCAAGGGATACATGAAAGTGATCTTTTGTGCTCAAACATTTTGTTTTCCTTCAGAAATCTGAAATGACCTCATATTTGTTGTTGTCTTCTCACACAAAGAGAGTGTTCTGCCTTACATGGTTGGATTAATGTGATTCCCCGACGTGTGACTTGTTACTCATAGACTTAACATCGTCATGTGTGACTAACAAAATGGCACAATGACCAAAATATTGGAGAAGAGAAATGTATGATACTTATATATATCATTTCATTACTTTATACTGCAGAAGATTATGATTTAAGCTGCAACTTGTTATATGTGATACATCCCCTCACAAGTTTATCTTGTTGATTTGATGTATATTTAATATGAAATCAAATAACTCCTATGTAAAGGTGATAAGATTTTGTATTTCATTGATCAAGGCCAGTACTTGACTGTCTCGTCTTGGACTGTATGTACTTATACCTTCTAGCAAAGAAGATGAGATTCCTTGAACAAAGAAATTATTTATCCCCAGGTTTAAAAAAACAGCGCATGTTTACAATGAAAATGTATTGGAAAACAAAACATTTCTCAAAGCAAAGTATGTATGTACTCTCTTTCATATTTTTTAATTGTTATATTGAGATATCTATTCATCTGTTGTAAACAAATTTGCATGTGGAACATTCTAAGCAGTGTTGTCAGGAGCAGGGTTCTGAGACTGTGATCAGGAGAAGAACTCATTACTTTCATATAGAATGAGATTTTGGTGTCCAGACAGAGATAGATAACAAAATGCCAGACCTGCTTAAAATGTTCTTAGGGATAATTATAATACTTATCAAACTTGGGGTGGCAGTTTTCGACCTGTCATTATTGTTATCCGTTAATCATTTTTGAAACCCATTGAAATGATGAAGCAAACAGTATTTAAACAATGAGTGGTGGAAGATACTGATGCTCTTCATTCACATATATGTGGAAATTGTTCATATAAAAGGTGATTTTTTTTTCCCTCTCTTTTTTGCCGTAGGTATTTTTATATCTTTAGATAAAAAAAACGGTTGATGATTGTTGTATGTTGATTTGATTATGTAACAAAATTACTGACACTTTTTATATCGGGGAATATGTTCACTAGCTAAGTATATCCATTCGATTTGGTATGAAATTTTATGTCAATTGTTGCAGATTCTTTCTTTGAAGGGATTCCAATCATAATTTGGTGAAGGAGTTCATTAAATGCTTTCTGGTTGTACAACGAATGCAGAGATATAAAACTGCATAGAAGACATGATCTTTTATAAAAATCCATATTATTTTACTCTATTTGCAATAACCTGGCAATTCATATCAAAATACACATCCTAGTGCATATGATTATCATTTGGTATAAAGGTCACCATGTCTTTAAAAGAAATTATGGAAAATTACATATTTTTGTTGCCCCAACAGTGATAAAATGTATATTGCAAAAGTCGAGGACCAATTTTCAAGAGGAAAACAAATCTATCAGCGGAAGAATTGTTAATAATTCAGTCGGTTCACTGCCTGTCTGTATATCACAAATATAGGATTTATCTTAAAAAATAAGATCATAGTAATGTGCATGTTTATTTTCATTAGGAAAATTATATTTCAAATTTATGTTTCTTTAAATTCATCTTCACATTTTTATTTTAAATCATGCCAGTGGGAAACTAGAATTTGAAAATTCTGTTCAGTAGGTTCAATTCATATCCTTGTAACCCCGTTTTATCATTCTGCTTAAACCCTTTATGTTTATCCAAAGCACAAAGATGTAGATCAGAATTTATGAAATTGCCAGTGCATATAATTTCCTGATAAATTTGTGCCCACTTGAGATTCATATTCTTCTGATCTATAAGATCATTTTCAAAGCAAATGCATATTCAATTCCACAATCTTGACCTTTTTTTCCCATCTTTGAAAGTTGAGAAGAAAATAAAGAACCTCACGTTTTAGTCTACTGCAAGTTTCCATTCAAAACAAAACAAAAACCAAATAACTGGACAACAGAAGGTGCATAGAGTGAACAGTTTTCTCTTGACTGATATTGTGGATAAGTGTTTTGGTAACAACTGTACTTCCTCTTATTGTAGGTGATGCTAGGGGGGGGGGGGATAACATCTGGAAGACATTAATTTTACAATGTTAATCATCTCATTACAAAACATTTATTTTCTCTATAATAAAAGTATTACGCTTTTATAAAGCGCTAAATACATCAACGATGTCTTTAAGTGCTTTACAGATATATTACTACCCCGGTCATCGGATTCAGGCTTGCCTGCACACAATGTATGCACATTCTCCACTCCCTGGGGAGCATTCAAGCCAGGCGTCATTTAACAGAAGCTCACAATGCTGAGTAAACTACATTCACTTTCACATCCTACTAGTACCGGGTACCCATTTAACACAGAGTGGAGAGTGTAGATTAATGCCTTGCCAAAGGACAATGTCGGGGATCGAACCACGACCTTCAAATTTCAAATCAAGCGCTTAAACCACTCGACTACGACACAGAGTGATTGTTTTGTCTTTCTTTGCTTTACAGGTGGTATTTTGTAACTCCCAAAAGAATAATTTGGCTTTCAACTCTGCTGCTTTAGAAGTATTGAATTTATAGTTATGAGTAAAGTAACGAAACTTCACCATGAACTTGCCAGACATTATTTATATCAATTACCTGATATATACATGTACCTGTGTATATCATAGAAGATCATGAGTATTTGATAAATCTCATGTACTGTGTTAAGGGGAAGTTAATCCAAAACATGAATGTTTGGTTTTTTATTCTTCGTTCAACTCGTATTGTTGAAAATGTAATGATGTAAAAAATTAAAATGATGTGTAAATATTCCCTCTACCATAAATTCTTCTCATAGCATCTTGACAAAAAATGCTCTCATTCTGACATCAAAATATTCTTTTTGCATAAAACAAGAAAAGGTATTACAATTTTGTCATGTGATGTGTATTTTAATTGGTATGGAATGAAAGCCACTGCTTATGTAAGAACTTACCATGAGATGTTCCCATGGAAAACAAAATGATTGGAAGAGAATTGTCTTTTATAAGCATAGCAGCTAGACATAGCTAATGAGGCTTAGCTTTGGGACGATGGAGTTCTGCAATTTCTTCCAGTGCGATTGCATCTTTATTGTAATAAATCCATATCATCTTTATTTAGTATATATATGCCAGTATAATTCCTCTTATATGTACAGAAGCATTTTGTCATTTGCTTTATGAAATAAGAATATAATGTGCTTCCATTTATGATGTGTTACAATCAATTGTTAGTAATAAAATATGTTCTGGCAACAAAATTTCAAAAGGTTGAAGTCAAAAGCACAATACATAATGAAGGCATGTGTACTGAAAGGGTTTCAAGAAAGGCAAAGGATCTTAATGTAATTTGTTCCATCATCTCTGTCAACATAACCAAAAAATACCAAACAGCAATGCTCTATAGTCAGCAGTATTACTCCTGATATCCAATTATATTGACATTACTCTTGTTATGAGGTAATCAATATTTCCTTTTCTTTCCATACATGATTGTATATGAAAAGATGAATGTCAGAATACAAGTCATCTGTTTAGACTGGACCACCCTTCAGCCTTAACCCCACATGTATGTGTTTTTGTCTGTATCTGATTGGAATGGGGCCTGAAATGTTCCTATGTTGCTGTGCATGAAGTGCATAGCTTTGGGTTAGTAGATTGACGTGTGCTCGTGGGATAATGACTTGTCTGAATCATGTAGCATGTATATATCCCATTATACAACATCCATCATCATTCCTCTAATAGGTGGAGAAAGGCTGTGAAAAGTTTTTTTTTTTTTAATCCTTATTTTCTGTCATTTTAAGTGTTCCTCTCTTGTACAAGTATCCTGAGATGTGTCAAATTGAATGTGTAATTTAAAAAAGATACATCTATAACTCACCTGCCTTTTGTGCATCAAACATGCAGGGAAATAGATCACTTCTCTCTTCTAATATATTTTGATTTGGTCTTTGAGTCATAATATGGCTGGTGTCATCATGTGCACATACAAAATTCTTACATTCTATATTTTTGATTATTTAATAGAGGATGTCAGGAAAGTTCTAAATCTGTTATTGCCAAATTTGTTGCAATTTTACGTTCAGGCTTACAGCATATTAGAGGATAATTAAAACTAAATGAAATTCTTATTCAACTTATGTCCAGTGCAGTGAATAAACATCATAGTCACAAGATTTCTGGCACAGCTTAAATGATAGTCCAACTGATTTTTGTTGAATTTTTAAATTGCTGGTAGTAGGATCTGAATGGTAAAAGCATTGATTACCAGTATGTGAACAGATGTACACATTTGTTGAAAGTTATTTTCATAAGAGATATAATCGTTTGTACTTGAGTTTCTAAACTTTTTTGAGGGGTTTATTTACAGATTTCTTAATACAGCTTGGTGTCGGAATGTAGTGTGAATGATTCAGTGGCAGTAACTACCATCAATGATCTGAAGAAATTTAATGAAATATGACAATTCTAGTTGACATCAAAAAGGTGTCTCAAAGAGGGCATTCTAATGGAGCATTTTTTTACAGATCAGGCTTGATAAATTGATAATCATATTTTGCATTTTACAGTTGAATCCTCATCAGTATTTCATTTCAAAATATATTTTATTCTTGGACTCTTCTTTGATAGGTTATATACGCACAGTATTTAGGAAGACATCAAGGGGAAAACTGATAGCTTTGTTGATGGCTGGCTGAAAATGTAGATGTCACATTTTCTTCCATGTTGTCAGATTCTTATTACATTGAATTATAATCGCACAACAGCTGTAATCAATACTCAAAGCTAATCAAGGTCTTTCTCATGCATTAGTAATTTGAATTGTCCTCTATCAGACAGCAAAAGAAACATGTCAGGCAACCAGTTTATGATATTATCTCCTGAGCGCAAGAAGGGTGTTACTTATATCACTCAAGATAGACAACGTGATGGATAGATTGTATTTTATCTCCGCCCTGCCTGCCTGTGCAGCTATTGGCAATTTTATTCTTGACCGTGAATTTTGTTGGGGCTTCATTGACAATTCAAAAAGTATATTATCTCTGAGATCTTATACATGCATCATAAAAGATTCTCTCGCTGAGCTTAATATTGAAAATTTGATGATTCAAGCAGGTGGCATCATTTTATTAGCCGTCATGTAATTATTACACGCAAATTGAAATAGGAACTGCCAAGATAAGAATGTGGAAATCTGTGAACTAAAAATTCAATAAGATGAATGTGTACTGAATGAATAATTACATTTCATGTTAATTTGTACATAGACAAATAATGTTACTGCAACTTTTTGGTACGTTTTTCCTCTATACTGCATTGATTAAAAGTGTTTGATAGATTTTCTAACATGATGTGATTATTTTGGGATGTAGTGATGGGGGTAACAGGTATGATTGTAGTTTACCATTCCATGGGTATTTAAATATACAACCTTTGATGGCCAAGGACCCTTTCAGAGGCGCAATCTGACTGCAAAATGTTCACATTGTCCACCTCTACTCTTTTTTTTTATGCCCAATCTCTCTAATATTTTCATTAATAAAAAAAACTCTCATTGATACGTTGCATTATTACTGTATGAATTATTAAAACACATTAAGTTTATAAAAATTATTTCTTTTGAAAAAACATGGTGTCTTGTGTATCAGACTGATTAGTTGGTTATCACAAAGTGTTGAACAAGAACTAAAAGCAGTAGATAAGTGAAGAAAATTGTCCTCTGGTTCTCTTAAATATATATACACTTGAAGTGCAAATTTCATTCTTTTTATAAATAATGTACAATAAAATGTTTCAATGATTTAAATAAAGGATACATCCTATAATGTGCTTTAAATACTGGTAATGCTCGTTTGATTATCACATATATTAAATGCAGCCACATTGTTGAAATATGAAAAACATTGCATAAAGAAAGAGAACAGGAATATACAGAGCGGGGTAAAAGAGCAAGATAGAGAGACAGGGAGAGACAAGTTCATTTTCAGGTTAATCTCATACATATAAAGCCACACTGTCCTACTTGTAGCTACATGCTCCCTCTATATAGAAAACAATGCCTAATTGGTGACCATTGGTCCTCTTTTTCTTATGTTAATTGAGAGCCGAGTTAATGAGGTAACCACATGTCCAGTAACCTTGCAGGGTGGTCTAATCCCTCCTATAAACTAGTACAGATAAGCTTTAAGACATTATTTTTTATAAGGTAAGGAATATTATAAATTTGAGATAACCATATGGCCATTAAGGAACCAATTAATGTTGAAATTCAGCCCTTTAAAGGTTTTGTATCCCTTTTGCAGCCAACTTAAATTCTGTAGAAATTTGCATTTATTATACAATTTCATAATATCTGTCGTCCCTCAGCCTAATGCAATCTAGACAAGCATTTTTCATTTTCTTTAGTTTGATATACTTTGTGCAGGATTTTACTCAATCAATTCACAATTACACTGGTAATCATTCAGTACCAGAGCTACCTTTCCAAAATTAACATAGACTTAAACTGTTGAAGAGTATGAAGAAACTAAAGGATAACATGAAAGCTTGGGTAAAGGGCTCGCAAGGAACTTTAGTCCAAGTGTATACCTGTACATGTGCATTAACTCGTCTACTCAACAAGACGTATCAATTGCTGTTCACTTTTAAATTACAATATCTCTTTGTAGAAGTAATATTTGAAGGTAGTATTTTGAAAACAGTATAGCCACATGGAAGGCCTTACATCAAAAGCATAACAGGTTTGGGTGATAGGTACATTTTAAATGGGCAATATTTATTACAATCACCAATACATTAGAACTTCAAATGACAAAGTTTGGACAACATTTTTCAACACCTATATCTGCCAACAGCTCACTGATCAATCTGATAAACCAAGCAGCATCCTTCGTCCTTGAGCTATCACACTGTCTGGAGTCACAAACATGCTACTGGTACCCTGAGACAAATAAACACAAACAAATACAGAATACGCTAGACTGACTACAGGTATTTCTCATTTTATTTTGGAAAAGTTTACAAACACTGACATGATATGATTGGGATTTCTTAATTCAGCAAACATTAAAATACATGGTACACATTTTTTAAATGTGCAATCCCATGAATTAATGTAAACTGAATACTGGTACTTTTCAAGCACCATCATCCAGGTGAATGTATTATATATACGTGTGGCTACACACTACACAGAGTACTCTTATTTGAAGAGCATTAAAATACCTTCATAAGGTTATAGAAATGGTCTTTATTATAAAGTATGATAACGCACTAAACTCATGAGGCATGTACTTCGCCAGAAATTCTACAGGAAAATTTGTTTCATTACTCTATAACATAGAAAAAAACAAGCATAACAAAACAAAAAATGAAAATCAGTTTATGACTTCAGATATTGCAAACACAAATTTAAGCATTTATATTTAACAGATGAATGACTAGATAAGAAAAAAGTAGAAATTCTTATCAAGTTCAAGTAAAAGTGAAAGGTCCTATGGATGTGATACCATGAGATAGTGCAAAGGTTTTGTATGAGTCAATGGCCAAAATGGCATATGTATACTACAAACTAGAAACCTTTGCAAGTGGTTGAATGTCCATGCCGCGATACCAACAGTGGATAATTTTGAAATGAATGAAACTTATTGTCGATAAACAAAGTTGTCATGCACAATTTGTGAAGTTTCTTGTTGCTCAAATGGCAGTCAGTAACAATTCCTGTAAGTTTCCTACCACAAAAATGTTTGTGGCTCTATACAACCCATTATGAACCTCACAAGTAATAATTGTAAAATGTACAGTGCCCACTCGAGATCACTCAGGAATTTTAACCGTGAACCAAAAATTAGCAGTCAATATTTTGTTTATATACTGCATCCCCCTGTCAATGCTCCAAAAAGATTGAACACAATTTGCATGTCAAAGAGTATTTATTTGTAGAGTCAAACAGAATTTACCCATCTAAATGCATTGCATGTTTCTCAATGCACAGTTAATTTGATGCATGACTATTGCATTCTTGTATTGTACTTGAAAAGAGATCTATTCCTGTTCAATATTTTTCATTATTATCTATATAAGGCTTCCAAGTGGTACATTAAATCAGTGTATTCAATACCTTTAGCGCAGTGCCCAATGAATGACCAATATTGTTTTCGTATTGCTCAGGAATCCAGGAACTTCTACTATTGATATCGATATCATATCGATATCACACGAAAACAAAGCCATATTTACTGAGGTAAGTCAAATTTTGTTATTTAGCTAGTCAGCATAATATAGATAATAATAATAATATTGTATGGCTTTATTTTTGTGTGATACAAGAATATATTGTCATAGCTCGAGCGAAATATTCTTGTATCACACTCAAGGCCATCCAATATTATAAACTACCAGTATACTGTCCAGCAAAAGCAAAATTCATGCCTGCAGTTTTGACCAATCAGAGGCCTAGAATTTTGACATGCGCTATATATAAACTTCGAATATGACATATGATAACGGGGCGTTGTGGCGTGCGCCTGTAATCCAGCTAACAATGGAAGTTACAGACTTAACGGGGCATTGTGGCGTGCGCCTGTTATCCAGTTAACAATGGAAGTTACAAACTGATTCAGCCGAGGACGCAGTTTCGAGACTGAGTCGCGTCTTTCGGATGGTGACGTTAAAGGTCTGTCCCCAGACATAAATAATCATATCTGATTGATACACGTCTGTAAAAACCCAATTACACACACAGTAGCGTACGCAGGATTTCCATTGCCTCCTTCACATCAACTTTCTAGAGCTGATGTACCAGTTTAGTTGATAACTTTCCATATGATAGTTTTAATGGCATGGGGGTGGTGGTGGTTTCAATGATACATATTTAACTTCAAATCTAAGTTAAACTGGCTAACTTCAATCTTAACAACTTGTGCTATTTCTGCTCAAACTTAAAGTCAACTTCTGGTTCTATACTCAAAATTGAGGGGAAAATGGAGGTAAAAAAGGAAACCTACTTCATTCTGAGATGTCATATGAACCGACCTTTATGTTACAGATGAAGTTGAACAATTTCTTGTTTTACACTATGTCATCTAATTCTACTTATTTTATCAGTTGAAACTACCATAAGACGCTTCAATCAATGATTTTAAAAGTACTACAACTGTGCTTCACACTCATTGTTGAATCACACAAAGGCTACATTGTATTAAACAACCCACAACCTACTCAGTGCCAGGAGGCCAGGACAGTTGCTTGCCACCTATGACATGGATATGAATGTGGTAGACAGATTGGCAGCCATCTTTACCATCATTGACCACTAGCCGATATCCGTTGGTCAGTCCTTGTTCCTGTGCAACCTTCTTCGCTGTGTACATCAGCTCACCAAGGATCTGAACAGTGGAAGTAGAAATGAAGACGGAAAAAAACAAGTCAACGCAAAGCGTAGCATCGATCCCTCGCAGGGTTACAAATGGCCTATAAATATACGTCAGAACAAGTTACCTCCATTGGACTATACTATTATATTACTAGGCAAGGAAGTTAACCACATTTTCACATATATAATTAGGTGTTTTTGCCTATTTAATGAGCTATGACCTTTCACCTTTGACCTACATACCGGTACTCAGGAATCGAACTAAGGCTGTGTTTTGATACCATCTACCTTCATATCAAATTTCATTAAAATCCGTCAAACAATACTAGAGTTATCAATCGAAAACCAGATTTGTATTTTTGCGCATATTTAATGAGCTATGAACTTTGACCTACGTACTCCAAAATCGAACTTAGCCTGTATTTTGAAATCATGTACCTTCATATCATATTTCATTAAAATCTATCAAACATTACTGAAGTTATCGATCGGAAACCAAATTTGTTACGGACGCACGCACGCACGAAAGGACAGACGGCAGCGTTACTATATCCCCTCCGACTTCGTCGGCGAGGGGATAATAATTCTAGTAGGAGGCAGTCTTCACAGAATATCAATGCAGTACAAATTGTACTATATTGGTCCTAGTAAAATAGGTAAATGTAAAGTTTCCACTCTTACATGCATATTTTGACCCCCTTGAAAATTCTCCCTATGGAAATTTTACTATGACCCGTTTTAATTTTAATTCTTCCAAAATATATACAAAAAATGTGACGAGCGAATTGCGCTAAAATTGCGTTACTAAGTAACAGAATTATCATATTTATTGTTACATAATAGATCGCGAATTCAAACTGACAAATTACAAACAAGAGCAACAAACTTTTTGCCCTGGCAAATCAAGTTTAACTAGATAGACCTTCGACTGCGCGCAGTAAAAAATGATGCCTCTGCCATGGAGCAATTTTACAAACCAAAACAGAAGCAAATTTTAAAATTCAAGTTTGGCGGCAATCCATCAATCGGTTCTTGAGAAAACTCGATCACAAGCTATTTTTGCATACATAATGAGCCCTGTGACCTTGGATCTCGTGACTCCAAAATCTAGTCGGTTCATTGCCTCTGCAAGATACATACATGACTTAAGTTTGGAGGAATCCATCTGTCGGTTCTATCGATAATACGTTCACAAGCTATTTTTGCATACATAATGAGCCCTGTGACCTTTGACCCATGACTCCAAAATCTAATCAGTTCATTGGCTCTGCAAGATACATACATGACTTAAGTTTAGAGGGAATCCATCGATCCGTCCTTGAAATAACGCGGTCACAAGCTATTTTAAAACTATAGTTCCTCGGTGACCTCAGATTACACTATGCCCCCCCCCCTGGATATAGGACAGTTTTGAGATCACCTTGGGCAATAGTTTTAACCATGCCCTTCAAAACAATCAACACTTGTACAGCTTTCTACTTAAAGGGACTTATGGTTAATTTCATAGGTTATTGAAAGTTGTAGTACTTATGATACTTGTCTGTAATTGACAAATATTAAACAAACCGCAGTGTGAGTGTGTCAAATGTCATTTAAAGGGACTTTGTAACATTGTTCAGATGAGAGATAGTGGTGCTAAGGTAGTGACTTCAATGAAAGATATACAATTAAAGATAATCTGAAAATTTGAGTGAAAATGGACTATTATTCATGGTGCAATTTGATCTGATCGATTCCTTAATTCTCCCAACTATATTATTACAATTAAATTACATTTTAGGTGAATGGAAATCGTGACAAAGCAATAAAAATGGCTCTACACTCCATTCCAGACATTTAAGTGTTGACAGATTTATTATAGCCTGTTTTATGTCTTTTTTTCATGGAAAAACGGTTGGGAAAATTCAAAAATGGTTGGGAGAATTTACTGTTAATCACTGTTAGAGGGTGTCATACATCATACATCGACTCCTTCAAAGAAAACCATATCTTCGTGGTTAGAGAATTTTTTCAGGATTTTTTGCATGTCAGAGGGTTAGTACAGTAGAAGCAGGGAGGTGTTTTAAATCACATACCCTGGTAGAAGGAATATATAGTACTGTAAGTAAGATTTTATAAAAAAATTAAGCAATTTTTTTAAATCAACATTCAACAATGTTACCAAATCACTTTAAAGGCTTTTTACAAATATTAGGGCATACCTCACACTCAGTAGTAAGCTCTCGTTAGGCGTGTCTGCACTATCTCGAGATTGCCAAATATCCAGCTATTTGAATTATCCCGATCGCAAACTATCCAGCTTATTTGCGTCTTCATTAGACCGAAGTAGCAAATTAGCTGGATAGTTGGTCGGGATAGTATCCCAAGATATCTCGGTCTAGTTTGCGGTTTTCCGTGTTTACTCGAGGTCAGTGGTTGCGAGGTCAGCGCTGAGCGGTATAGATCGCATGTGCGAACCGGAAATCGTTGTGCATGATGGGATCGGGATAATTGACTCCGTACTTCGGTCTAATGAAGACGGTCGCAAACTATCCCGCTAGTTCGGAAATAGAAGGATATTTTGCAAACTAGACCGAGATATCTTGGGATATTATCCCGACCAACTATCCAGCTAATTTGCCACTTCGGTCTAATGAAGACGCAAATAGCTGGATAGTTTCGATCGGGATAGTTCAAAATAGCTGGATATTTGGCAATCTCGAGATAGTGCAGACACGCCTATGGGGAATTCAACATCGTTTGAGTGCTTACTCAATAACAGGTGTTGTCAATCACCAGGGTAATCCTTGAGTTTTATGTCCATTCGACCTAATGTAATGCTTTGCTTTTCCCTCACCAGATGGGATGCGAAGCTAGAGATAAGGGAGTAATTCTTGACTGGCCAACGGGTTTGCTGTGTGCAGATTTGTACTCCCATTAATGGTTTTCCCACCAAGTCTGGTGTTAGCGAATTATGGCCTTCTGCACATGGAAACTGATGCGTGACTCCCTTTAAGTGAATGTTAACATAAAGATGGAACTAGGCCCTTTAGCTTTAAAAGTATTTGGTTCTCTGACACATGGATGTGACAATTTTTAAATGGTTTAAGTCATCCTGATGAACCTGTTAAACTATTCAGACATTTGAGTCTATAGATTTCACAACAGCCATGAATGTTGGTCTTATCAAACTCTCACTGTACCTGTACGTCATCCTTCTCTACAGCTGAGATGCCTGAAATAGGCTTCTTAGGGATCACCAGGAAATGAACAGGGGCCGTAGGATTGACATCCTTGAAGGCTAAAGTCTGCAAAGATTGAATAATATTGAAAATTAATATTTCAATACAAATACAATATACTATGAAGAAAATCTGTTTTAAATTTGGTCAAATTCAGCGAACTCTCTGCATGCGCCTCTGACACTATTATTTCACCAATCACTATTATCGTAAAGTGAATATCAAATTGGCAATGCAAAAACTGATGTTTACATGTAGACCGCATGTCTTTGTAATTTAGCCGGAACCAACATCTCAAATGCAAACTCTTGTAAGAACTAAGAGCCTAAGAGGTCAGCGAATTTGTAATGTAGATCGCACCTTTAGGCTTTACTACAATTATCATCAGGAACATGTGTAAGGTAGGCAAATCAATTTCACTCTGGTATCAAAATATCATATATTTTTTCAATTACCTCGGTACTTGAATCTTGACTGATCTTGACTGATTTCAAAGTGCTTTGACTTCGTAATTGTACAAAAAAAAAAAAAGAGTCCACTAGGCATGACTAATGAACTCAGGGTCTGAAGCCAGAGTGCAATTTGTTGCAGGAAGGGGATGATAATGATATAAATGAGCGATTTTTAGGTTTGGTTTACCTGCCTCTTCACGCAGGGGTATGGGTGCCAATAAACGCTAGGGCTTAACTTTAGAATACCCCACCAATAGTAGGGTTACTATAAACAAACTTTGAAGATGGTTTAGGGCACACATAGTGCATTACTACACTGTTCTGTAGTACATTCACGCAATATTTTATAAAACCTGCTGTATACTTTCAAATGGTCAGGAGTGACGATGGATAGTCAACCTGTTCGAAACGTCAAGCCACTCCTACTACCCATCCTCTTCAACCTGCACTATAGTTCTCCTTAAAACTATAAGCTAAGAAGGATAACCAACAGTCCTTTTGAGGACTGCACACACTCAAGAAAGAAAGATTACCGAAAGTCTTTTCCAGGTCTCCCCAATCCTCCCCCCTCATTCACATGGTGCAAACAACAAGCCTACTGTATATGTTGTTTATTGTTGCTATCAAGCGCAATCGGTTGTTAAGACTAACGAGATGAATTATAACGAAATTTTGAGCAAAATAAAGAAATAGTTAAATTAGTGGAAACAAAGAGATCTTACCTTAATTGGAAAAATTTGCCTATTGAAAACATACGTCTATCGGGTATTCAAAACTAATTTATGTAAGCTTTTTGACTCCTGGTTTTAAAACAAAATCGCAGAGATTTGCTTTGTTCTTGGGTTCCCAATGAGTCATCGATTATTTGGTTATCAAGATCATTACTCGACCACTGGCTTTACCGGGCGGTATACGATTAAACGTTTACTCGAAACGGGCCTACCTGAAACAATAAGGATGACGTAGAGATTGACTATTGTCAAGACTAGGAGCAGCACCAAAACAACATGTGTGTAGATTAGAGTATAATGCATTTCTATAGAAAATTCGAAAGAAATCTGTCAAAAAATGTGGCAGTGAGAGCGCACAAATGACAGCCACCAAAATATGACCTTTGACCCTATTACAGACGGAACACAGGTGGCAGCATCACCAAATACTAAAGATGTGTAGATTTTACTAAGACACACCTCCATACAAAATTTGAAAGAAATCTGTCAAGAAATGTGGCAGTTAAGAGTGCATAAAAGACATACCAGTATGACCTTTGACCATATCAAATTAAAAAAAAAAAAATTCTTCTTCTTGTTTCCTTACCGAGGTGTTTTATTTCACATTTCATATAATATTTACATCAATTTACATTTTAACATAAGAAAGAAAAGAGTATTTAAATAAAATTAAAAGATGGAACAATAACTAGGGCAGCATTGCCCAAAAGTGTAGATGTGAAGATTGTACCAAGATACATCTCTATACAAAATTTGAAAGAAATTCATCAAGAAATGTGATCTGCAGAGTGCACTTGTGTCACCCCTGCAAAATATGATGTGGCGGGGGTATAATGTACTACAGTGGCGTAGACAGGTTCGTACACCTGGGGGGGATGACTCAGGGGCGGATCTAGCTTTTTGCTAAGGGGGGGGGGGGGGGTTGACCAAAATAATGATGATGCGGAGCATCGTCCACGAGCCGCGAAGCGGCGAGCCGATTTTTTTGGGGGTGTTTATTTGAACCCCGTAAGTGATGTTTTCCTGGCATCTATTAACACAATGGAGACCATAAAAAGCAGTGCATGATAACGTCTTTTTAAATCAAGTAACAGTTAAATACACAGTTATATCCAGAGTTATCATGTGTTTGGTTAAGTTACCAGATGAGTTGAAAATCTTCTCACAATATTTGCACTTGAAAGGGTTTCTCTCCAGCGTGCGTTCTTTTTTCTTTCTTTTTTTTTTTTTTTTTTTTTTTTTCCTTTTTTTGTTTTGTTTGTTTTTTGGGCCGCCCAAGGGGGGGGGGGGGGGGTTAAACCCCCTAACCCCCCCCCCCCCCCCCCCGTAGATCCGCGCCTGTTTAATCTTGTGGTTTCCAAACCACAAGATAACCACAAAATACTTGTAAGATTTTCTTTTTTTTACCGTCTGAATTGGCTTTCAACGTGTGAATGCGGCTAATAACAATAAACACAATTACAATAATGATGAGGATTATTATTATCATCATCATAATTATTATTATTATTAATATTATAATTGTTATTATTATTATTATTACTATTATTATCATCATTATGACTTATTAAGTAAGCAAATATCATTCCCCAAAACCTGGGGGGGATGATTGTACATGCCATCCCCCTCATCCCCCCCGTTGTCTACGCCCCTGATGTACTAAATTGGTATACCTAATGATTTGATAGTAAGCAAATATTAATCGACTACGAGGGTAATGGTACAAACTATCATCGCCGAGGTGATCTCGGGGCTACTATCTTCCCGAGCCGCAAGGCGAGGGAAGATGGTAGCCCCGAGATCACCGAGGCGATGATAGTTTGTATCCATTGCCCAAGTAAAGGAGGTTAATATTTGTTTTATATCCCACATCGGCAATAAGGTCTATTTAAAGTGAATTTTACATAATAATAAGAACTGATTCTGCAGACAGTTTAGCTTCAGCTAGATTTTACAAAGCGCAACATGCATACATGTAATACAGTTGATGCGCGCTCATTTGACATTGACATTGACTTTGACATTTCGCGTAACCTACTTTGCTATGCGTATTCAATGGGCAAGGGTGGGCAAGTGGGGTAGCAGCAAAAAATTACTTTACAAAAGTACTATCTCGACCTGAGATCGAAAGATAGTACTTGTCTATACCTTTTTCGCGCTCTGTACAATCGCAATGCAAACAACTATACATGAGGGATATAATCCAGAATACACATCTACCGGTACTTGTAAAGCAGGGCTCCCACCTAGCCGAGTTGTATTAGCGAGTTAAGGCGAGTTGTGGCGAGTTGCCTCTAAGAGGCACTCGCAATAACTCACGTAAGCTCTTCTTGTAACTTGGGATAACTTGGTATGGCTCGGCGTAACTCTTAAAAACATTCCACGACTCTCCTTTAAGTCACAAGCAGTTCCAAAATTTTGAACATGTTCCAAATTTTCACTGATTTGTTGTAACTCGAGGTGAACTCACTTACACTCGTAATATATTCACATTACTCGTAACAAGCTCGCGCCGCACTCTTCATAAGGTGGCGAGTTGCCACGAGTTATGAAGAGTGCAGCGTGAGCTTGTTACGAGTAATGCGAGTATATTACGAGTGTTAAGAAAGTTCACCTCGAGTTACAACTAGACCTAGTAACACTTTAGTTTAGTAATAGTAGAACCTAGACCGAAAATGTCTGTCTCTTTCGTTCGTTAACCTCTGATTTGGAGCCAACCCTACCCAAATCAGAGGCTAACGAACGATAGAGAGTTTATGTTGTATTCTATATTCTTGTCACACTCACTATTGTCTGAGGGTTCCACAATTTACAAGCTTTGCTTTTCAGTGGACATCTCCATTTCCTCAAAAAAGAAATGCAGTTAAATTTATAATTCAATTTTTTGTCTTCGTCAAATGTATAAATTACTACTAGTCAAGCCTCTAGGCTCGACCTAGTACTTAGTCGACTCTATTAAAGGGACTTGGTAACATTGTTCAGATGAGAGATAGGGGTGCTAAAGTAGTGAAAATTTGAGTGAAAACAGACCACTATTCATGGTACAAATTGGGAAAAACTGATCTGATCGATTCCTTAATTCTCCCAACTATATTATTACAATTTAATTACATTTTAGATGAATGGAAATCGTCACAAAGCAATAAAAATGGCTCTACATTCCATTCCAGACATTTAAGTGTTGACAGATTTTTTTATAGCCTGTTTTACGTCTTTTTTTCATGGAAAAACGGTTGGGAAAATTCAAAAATGGTTGGGAGAATTTACTGTTAATCACTGTTAGAGGGTGTCGTACATCAACGCCTTCAAAAAAAACCATAGATATCTTCGTGGTTTGAGACTTTTTCAGGATTTTTTTGCATGTCAGAGGGTTAGTACAGTAGAAGGAATATAGGCCTAGTAAGTAACATTTTATAAAAATGTCATCAACCTTCAACAATGTTACCAAGTCACTTTAAGATTTTTTTATTACAAATGATTTGAAATGTAACTAGGTCCAGTCTAAATCTATGTTTTGTATAGGTCTACATTTTACATTGTATTCGTTATTGTATTTTGTTGGAAATGAAAAAATACAACAAGTCAACGCAAAGCGTAGCATCCCCTCGCAGGGTACAAATATAGATCTACATACATCAGAACAAGTTACCTCTAGGGCAGGCCTTCTCAACTGGCGGCGCGCGCGCCACTTGTGGCGCTTGCGGACAGTCGGAGTGGCGCGCGACTGTTGCAACAACAAAACACTTAACAAAATGAAAGGAAATATATATTTTATAATTAAATACTCAGCTAAATACTTGCAGTCGAAATTGAGCCCAAAATGCCTGCTTAACAAACAGGAAGAAAGGGGAATTTATCGTTTTTTACCATTTTATACGAATCTAAACCTAAGGTCTGAACAACAATTACCTTCTATTGGATACCAATTTTAACATTGCCAATCTCGGGAAACATTTTGTTTTTGTTTGTTTGATTTTCTCTTTATTTTGACATTTCCCGTGTTTATTGCACACAAAAAACCACATATAAATATACCTACAGTGTAATTGTACCCAGAAATTGAACTAATTTTTCACATCAATATGAAATTATGATTGATTATATTGTGGAATGAAATGGTGCTAAAAATGCCCCATTTGGGCCTTTAGAAAGCCCTAAATCAACCAGCTTCAGGGGGCTCTGCCCCCTGCTACCCCCCGTTAGGGCTTCACCCCTGAACCCCACCCATTTTCAGCTCGGTCGCTACGCTCCCTCGCAGCAGTCAACCATACATGGTGGCACTTCAACTACAAATACTTTTTGTTTTGGCACTTCTAATAAACTAGTTGAGAAGACCTGGGCCCCGTCTTACAAAGAGTTACGATCGATCCAAATCAATCGTAAGTCCTCCAATCAATCGCAAGTTTGCAGTCTCCTATCTCTTATGAACATAGTTACGATTTATATCAATCGCAAATAAGGTACAATTGATATCAACTCTTTGTAAGACGGGGCCCTGCTCTAGGGCCTAGGCCACACATAGGAGCATCACTATCCTGGCTGTGTAGTAAAAGCTGTCCTTTTGATTCTCAACATTTCAAACACCACTGTACAAAACTCAACTGATTTCACTAAAAATCAGTACTTTAGTGACAATTGATGACACCTAAATAGCAGTAAAATATATATTTTTAAAACTTACTGATGTTAAAAAGAATAATTTAAAAATTCAAATTATAAGTCTAGTGTCAAACTTTGCTTATAGCTGCATCGACATGATTGTGTACAGTCTATGCAATATTGTGTGGTGTGTATATTTGTGTATGGGTATAATAATACCCGCATCACAGCAAGCATGCAGTGCTAAGAGGTCAATACGCATTAGCATTGACTCTCTTAGACCGAAAACTTCAGTCTCTCTAATCGTCGGTTGTTCCACTGAGACTACGTCTGGCTCCACTAGACGTCCGATTATAGAGACTGAAGTATGGCCTATGGGTACCGTGAGGGTAGAGTGACCGAACAGAGATGAACGAAATGCTCCAAGGTTTTTCTCTTTTTACGTCTTCATCAAATCTAATTTTGCTGCCATTCTACAGCCCCCGTTATCTAAACAATAACGAAAACTTAAATATATACGTTGACTTACGATAGCTTGCTTATTCAGCTCCAAAATTAATGATTAGAGTCTAATCCGAAAAAGTCTCGTAGTCGTTGTCAGCCATCTTGGTTTTAGTTGATGAATATTAATTTTTTTCTTTGCGAACGTCCAATAGCTACCGTAGTTTCGTACAAGTCAGCCCGGCTTGACCCACGAAACGAGTGCTCTGATTGGCCATTGGCTATGTTTTGGTAGGTTGACCCGGAAATATATCGGCCGCCGGGTCATATAGCTCTATGTTCGAGTGCATGCCATGAACGTCAGTTTCGCAGTTCTGAGACGAAAATGGGACAATTCGTATAGAATCTAAGTAGATCTAAGTCTAAAAATTTCATATTTGTATAAGATTTCAATCAAAAATATGTAGTGTAAATAGGAGAACACTACTTAGTCTATACCTATTTTACATCTGATTTAGAAATCAGAAAATAAGATCTAGACCCTAGACCTAAATAAAAAAAATCGGGGGAGAAATGTCGGGAAAGAAAAGATGTTTCGCTGTGCTAGGCACATTCATGGGGCACTAGAGGGCGCTTTGCGCGCGTACGAAAATCTGAATGGCCTTGCTGCGGTGGGTCGGCAATAATCAGCCCAAAACTTGGATATGGGAGGGTGGAAGGATATATCTTTTTTATAATGTTATCTGGTCTTACCCTTAACCATCCTATGTTTAATCTATGTAGAAATAACATGCGAGTATGACAAGAGAAACATCGGGCCCATTACTGATGCAACTTTTAAAATATTAGCCTAGAAATGACCACCAAACGGAAAAAATTGACGTTTTTTCCCGACAAATCTTCATAAAATCTGATTTATAAACAAGTCACATCTAGGTACACTAATACAAATACGATTTTCTGAAAATTCAGGTATTATTTTTTAAGTTTCTTTCAAGTATATTTCTGCGCATTGCAGCGCCAATGTTCTTCACTGCTTCAAAATCACCCTTGAAAATTTTTTTTTGCAACAAATTTGTTACGAGGTCCGCGAGTGTTCCCCGTTCCTTGCGTGTTGAAAGTTTGGTAATACATAGTTTACATTGACTCGCGCACGAAAAAATGGTCGAAAACAAAATGTCAAATGAAGAAATAAACAAGCTTTTGTATAGTTATAAGAGTTCTACCGAGGTTTCTTAGTCGATTTAATTTATTATATAGTCTCAATTAGAATTCAGAATTATCTCACTGAAAAGTTAAGAAACCGACGATGTTCTCGATCGTAGTTATTTTCATTTTGCCATCAGTCGATCTAGCGTTGTTTGGGCAAAAAGCTAGGCCGCTGCCTTCCCATCGCAAACCTTTCTGAGTCCCGCTAAAATGGCGCGCTGCGGAGCTCCGAAGCTGCGTTGGTATCGCTGCAAACTCTCAGCCGGCTAGCTCCCCACGACGGACCATTCGCGGTATGGCGAGAGTGTGTGTGTGAGGTACGATTTTGGATTCGAGAACGCACGTAATGCAACCGTGCGCGTCATATTCAGCTGTCGAATGTCTACGACCTATTTTACATGTACAATTTTTAGTACAGATACTTGGTCAGTTTCCTTCTTATATCTTTGGTTTTACAACATTTAAAAATATAATTTCTTCAAATTTGCTCCTGACTCGGTTCAGACTAATTGTGTGATGTGTTTTCAAGTCAATTTTTTGAATATATTTTTTTGCATGAATTTGCCTAGCTGTGCCCTCGATTACCCCACGGTACCACTCCAGCAAAGCATAGAGAGTCAATGCTAATGCGTATTGACCTCTAGCACTGCATACATGCTGTGAGGCAGGGACCTAGAAGTCTATACACAAATATACACACCATACAATATCGCATAAACTGTACACAATCATGTCGATGCAGCTGTAAGCAAAGTTTGACACTAGACTTACAATTTGAATTTTTAAATTATTCTTTTTAACATTAGTAAGTTGAAAAAAATGTATTTTACCGCTATTTAGGTGTCATCAATTGTCACTAAAGTACCGATTTTGAGTGAAATCAGTTGAGTTTTGTACAGTGGTGTTTGAAATGTTGAGAACCAAAAGCACAGCTCTTACTACACAGCCAGGATAGTGATGCTCCTATGTGTGCACGGTACGAGATCTCTGGGTTACCGTCTGTATTGGGGAATGTCAACAAATGTCAGTTTTATTAAAGAAATGACCCATATCAGACGGTTATTTCTGTCTAGATCTAGATCTAGGGCCTAGGCAAGGAAGTTAACCACATTTTCACACAATATAATTAGACTCTAGATCTAGATCTAGATCTAGATCTAGATCTAGGTGTTTTTGCATATTAAATTCATGACGATTTTTACTGAAATCACTTGAGTTTTTATTACAGTGGTGTTTGAAATGTCGAGAAAAATAGCGCAACTTTTAATACACAGCCAGGATAGTCATGTAGTTATGTGTGCAGCTAGGAGCCCGCAAGTTGGCTAGTCTAACTAACAAATAACTCAATATGTGGAACAACAGAATAGACCAACATTAATTTCATGAAATTTATTTTTATTCAAATTGTTATACACACCGTATCATCTTCATATAAAATATCTGCAGGGATTTCCTTTCGTATAATCTTGCCAAATATTGTGTCTCCGCCTGCTTTTGCTGTCTGAGCTAGCGTTTGTTCGTCGGCCATGCTGAATAACACTAGTCTAAGTAACACCACTCCAGCAAAGCATAGAGAGTCAATCCTATAATGCGTATTGACATCATCTAGCACTAGCAGTAGCACTGCATGCTTGCTGTGAGGCGGGTATTATTATACCTATACACAAATATACACACCACACATTATTGCATAGACTGTACACAGTCATGTCGATGCAGCTGTCAGCAAAGTTTGACACTAGACTTACAATTTGAATT
>JAVYIG010009200.1:0-80699 GCA_035222895.1 Strongylocentrotus droebachiensis | reverse complement strand
GGAAGTATGCTAAGAGTCTCTCACTCTTTATTCTTTTTTTTTTCCTTTCTCCATTACAGCGCATAGGGGCATATTAATTTCTCCATAAATTATGCGCCATATATAGTATACGGATTATATTATTATTATTTTGTAACATTTGTAATATTAATATTATTATTCTGATGAATAGATCACCCCAGTAACCAAGTAATGATACATAATTACGAATGCATTTGCCATGCAATGCCGTTGAGAATTCTGCTTCCCCCCGTTTACAAATTTCTGGAAACGCCTCTGTCTGCAACAGTGCCTCCTACTCTATACTTGTCGTGTCCAGATCGAGCTAAGTGAAGATCCATCTGTGTACGTTTAGTGAGATGGGCAGTATATGTTTGCTTTGGCCATTATAGTCCATTCTTGTTTTGCCAAGCTAATTCTTCCTGACATATCCATCTATCAGATTTGAGATGACGACAGATACAATCAGAACGCTCCCTCCATGACTGTAGAAAGCACGGGAAGGTGGGTGTGGGTGGGTGGAAATGTGTGTGGATGTTCCAAAATTGGTAAACTTTTAAAGATAAAGTTGAGTTCTGGTCTTGCGATTGCATTGTAAAAGAAACGGTGTGGAATCGATCAGAACAGGTTGATCATCTAGCATATAAGTATTGGTGTGCACTGCAAGGTGCTGGAATCATCAAAATGATAATAAATTTGGCCCAGTCTTGGTAAAACTACAAGCACTGTACACATATACCGTGTGAGTCAAAAAAAGTTTACACCTAGAAAATTGCTAATTATTTTAAAAATCATCTATGAACACTGATTTAATATATACATCTTATAAAAAGAGTGTTTTATCCCAAATTATTTGGTATCATTTTTGTGTGGTATGTTTTCACGCTTGGATGAACAGGAGGCATTGTTTGTGAGAGTGCAAAAATCGTCTTGCGCCAAAGTGATGTCTACAGTATGTATTATATTCGGATTAGCAGAGTGAGAGAATGAATTGAAAATGCATTGCATATGCTTTTTGCAGAAGCAAAGTCACACATTCTGCCTTTCAACGTATCCACAACACCACTGCAAGATTAATATCCCGTACCCGAAATATTATCACGTTGTCCCAGTAATAATGCGTTCTCTTCACTGGCTCCTGGATTCTCAACGTTCAGTTTTACTCCTCACGTGCTTACCAAAACATGGACAAGCCCCTTCTTACATCATCGATCTCCTATCCCTCAAGACACCTGCATTTTCATTTTGAGACTTTGCTTCTCTTCCAATTAACTTCTACTATTTTCTCGGGCCACCCTCGCTATTCGTAAGCACCGCTATTCATAAACACCGCTATTTATAATGACCGCTTTTCATAAGGACCGCTATTTATAAAGTGCCCCTTCTTCATGTTTATGAATAGCGACCCCGATTTCGTATTATGAATAGCGGTCCTTACGAGTAATGACCCTCAATGTGAATTATAAATAGCGACCCTCATCTCACTTTATGAATATCGGTCCTTATTATGACTAGCGGTCCTTCACGTATAGATATGAATAACGGTCCTTTCAATAGCGGTCCGGATACCCATTCTCTGTAGGCCTATATCTTTAAGCCTATACACGGAAGATATTTATTTTGGACTACCCCGCGCGATTACCTTGTAGACATCTGTTAACTTATGTGATTTATATATTGTTTAATCCTCAATGCCTTTTTATTCGTCTTTCATTATGTCTGTCTATTATGGTAGTTTAAAGATTTTTTTTGTATATTCTTCCTTGTTTTACATTCTCAATGATTTGACATATATTGCTTAATATATACTTCTTCCTTAGTTTGTAATTTTAGTTTACAAGTCGTTTATTTCTTTAGTTATATGATTTCGATTGTTTTGACAAATCGATGTGAAGCGCTGAGAAACATATAAATTATTATAACTATTATTATTATTATTATCATTGTTATTATTATAGTTATTATATAAAGGGTCCTTCTATTGTCATTTATTAATCTTTTCTCTTGATCTTTTCAATAGCCAGTGACCCTGTGCATCAACCGCACGGATTACATGCTAGACTGCTGTAAGGAGATTAATGATGGTCCTGATCTTGATCTGTCCATGGTAGAGATTAACACCATAGCAGCAGGGTGTCCGGCTCTCAGTACCAGATTAGTAGATGTACACAGGTAAATAATTAGCAGAATGTTGATGGTGGTGATAATAATAACAATACCACCACCATCACATCTTCTACTTCTACTACTACTACTACTACTACTACTACTACTACTACTACTACTACTACTACTACTACTACTACTACTACTTTTACTACTAACACTACTACTACTACTACTACTACTACTACTACTACTACTACTACTACTACTACTACTACCTCTACTACTACTACTACTACTACTACTAACACTACTACTAGTACTACTACTACTACTTATATTACTACTACTACTACTTCTACTTCTACTACTACTACTACTACTACTACTATTACTACTACTACTTCTACTACTACTACTACTACTACCACTACTACTACTACTTCTATTACTACTACTACTTCTACTACTACTACTAATACTACTACTACTACTTATATTACTACTACTTCTACTTCTACTACTACTACTACTACTACTACTACTACTACTACTACTACTATTACTACTACTTCTACTTCTACTTCTACTACTACTACTACTACTTCTACTAATGTTGGGTTTTTCGAATTTGCAAACTGCGATTGGAGATTACCGACATATGCATGTACTATTGAACGAAAGTGTTGGGGTGGGGCACTCTTCGCCTTCTAGCAGTGCGTTTGAGCAGTCTGCAGGCACGGACTCTAATCTGACCCTTTACCTCCGTTAATTCATAACGCCTTGACTGTGTCCGGAGTAGCTACAGTAAAGAGTATGCTGTATATACAAGCTAATGTTTTGTGCCTTCAGACTAACGATTGAGCGCAGTCGAAGCTTATAAAGAAAGATGGAATTTTCCGGGGAATTTGTATTACCCAGTAGGGTCGGTCACGGAATGCAAGGAGAATAGGACCATGAAGTTAGCGCTCCGTGCCAACACTAACCAATTCATTTAAAAGTGATTTTTATCTCTCAAATAGTTTTTGAAAATGGTGAAATTGTTTTGATTGTAAAATACGTAAGTCTGCAGGAGTAACAGTAATTGAAAATGCACGAAAACATATTTGGCTATGTAGGTCTACTCTTATACGATTTAAATTCCTTATCGAGTAAGTTCTATTTCCTCAGTATAGCATGAAGTTGCCAAGATTGATTAGCACATTTACGTATTGATATATATATATATGGTGCTTAGAGACTTCGGTGATAAGCGCTTTATAAGACAAAAGTAATGTTTTTATTATTATTATTATTATATGGTTCGAGTACAGTTGGGCTACTCATGAGGTGAAAACCCAACAAGACCGACAATATTAGTCTCGTTAACCCTCTCAAAGGGTTCATGAAACCGACATGGCAGCGTTGTCGGATGTTGGTCTCTGTGGGCTGTATTGAACCACATAGATACAGTTATTTTGCGACGTCCAAAATGATCCTTCAAATATACAACATGGCTGGATTGATCTGTGATGAATTACAGCCTCGATTTTTTAAAAGACACCGTATATTTTCCTCCTGCAATCTAGATATAGTTTAGAGCAGCTTGGTATGAGCAGAGACAAGGTGTTAGACCGTGTACCAGGCAACTACGGGATGGAAGGAGTAGCAGATGGGATGGTGACGGCATGGAGATTATACGGTGAACCCAAGTGAGTTAGAAATCCAGCATTGGCTGGAATAAAACGTATAAGGCGCTATCTCGTTTTTTCAACGGCTGGTTCAAAGTTATCGAATATTTGTGGGGCCCGAACAATATTAAAAATTGTTATATTTACGAATAATTCAGCCGTCTCCGAACCGATTATGATCAAACAAAGATGCTTTTGTCATTTAATTTGTATGCTCTTTCAAATTTGACACTTAGTTTATCATTATCTCATAAAAAGTATTAACAATTATTTTGTGTAGCGTCCTTTATACCAAAACTCAACTATCCGTTTAAGGCACCAAAACTTATTGTAGCTTTGAGGTAAATTTCCATTCTTCTCAAGGATTACTGAACATAACCAGGATATTCAGTTTTATGAAAAGCTCTCTTTCCACGCTTTATCTAACTCACAGAGCAGTTATTGTATTCATTGTGACATCAGAAGAAAGCAACAAATTTGATCAGAGGTGGATGGAGTATGGTATCAAGGCAATGGATGATGGGGCGAAGGTCATTAGAAGGACGCTCACAGAGATAGGCGAACGAGCCGAACTTCGGGGAGACGATAGACGATTGTTCATGTGAGTTTAAACAATTTCATCTTTGTATTTCAAAGCTTTTATTTCCCTCCATTGGATATTTGGGCTTTGCGCCATCGATTTCATTTTCCTCATGGCCACTGATGGTAAGCTGCACATTGATTAGAGTGGACGGGAGTTTGAACATAGGGCCATCTCCACTGCAAATGATCATCATTACATAGAGACTTGACGATTTACACTTCCCTTTATCAATCGAGAAGTAGAAAGTTCTAACTGTTCCTCTAGATGGCATTCTTTGTAACGATGTTGATTGTGTCACAGAGCTTACTCTCGTCTCTTAATCCTATAATACAACATTGGTAAACCACATCTCAAGCAGTTATTAAGATTTCAAAAAAATTCTTTGATCTGTGTCGACTCATATCGAAGGACACATCGGTCCAGATACAATGCCAGCCCCGCCGACTTACTAGGAGCTAACGTGTCGTGGTTATGGCGGGCGGAACGTGCCATGTTCATAACAAGTATACAACTATACATCCATCGAGTAGATGTATAGTTTTACCCAAAAAAAACGCAGGAAACTGTTCGACTATACAACTATACGACTATACGGCCATACATCCACCGAACGCAATGTGTAGTTTCCAGCGTGCGGGCAGAAGTGCCGCCATCGAATGGCATTCATCATAGTTTGCTAAGCATTTATGAGCGTCTGTAAATTGACGCTTGGCTGGAATGCTCACCAGGGAGTGAAAAATGTGTATGCATTGAGATGATTGTGTACGGCCAAGCCTGACTCCGATTACGGGGTAATAGTCAGGCGCATCGACACATCGTCGATGTATTAAGCGCTTATTAACGTTGCAAGTAGATAAAATCAGTCTAACGAGTCATATATATTGTTTCTCCTGCTCTATCAATATTCCATATTCAACTTACATTCAAAGAAACTGACGAGCAACTTTGTGCTTCATCTTCGTCTTTTCTAGAACTCACGCATTGTTTTAAACACAACGTTGGCATCTATCTCTTAGATTTGTTTAAGTTGATGATATTGTTTGTCTTTTTGCAGAGACGATTTGGAGGTCGCGCTACTTTATTATCGAACGGGATATTCACCACTTCAATATCCAACAGAACTGGTATGATTATAGTTCTTACAGCATGTATTTTGCAGTTGTTTGATGGTGATATTGATGGTGTTGACGCCAACGATGATGACGACGACGGTGATGAAGAAAGTCATCATCATCATCATCATTATCAACACTGTCATTATCGTAAGCATCATCATTATCTACTTGGTGAAGATGATGGCGTCATTGAGGATGTTGTGATGGTGGTAGTGGAGGGGTGGTAGAGATGATGAGTTGGGTCCAAGCAATGATTTGGTCAAATTCAATATGGAAATACATTTTTTCACCCAGTCTCTCGTCGACAAGTTGAATTTAAAAGAAAGTGTGCTTTTTTTGGCCAAGAAAATAGATTTGGACCAAATTCTTGTCAAAACACTGAGAACATATTAATGTCCTTTTGGTTATCTGAGATTTTTTTTTAAATCAAAGATATAGGGTTCAGGCTTTGGTAGAAAATAAGTTTTAGGTAATTTCAAGAGTAACAACGATAGTGTAGTGTAATGGATTGAAGTTCAGCATTTTTCATTGGAGACCGTACGTCGCATGATATTTCGAATCTGATTTTTGTTTTATAAAACTTTCCTTTAGGAATGGAATGCCAGGTTACTGGGCGAGAGATCACGGGCAGCCGTGTGTCCGTCAGTGGCCATGCAGCTAGCCGGGACCAAAAAGATTCAGCAAGTACTCTACGAGCTTGGCTCTATCGAACTCTTCATCAAAGGAAAGAAAAGAGTCAATGATTTACGAAGCATATTCACTGGACACTACACTCTAGATCTTGTAAGTAACTTTACAATAACAAAATATACCTATTGACTACTTAGAGGGGCACGGTTAGAACTATTGCCCTGTGTGATCTCGAAACTGTACTGTAAAAAAATGGATACTTTGAATTTATGTTGGCTTCACTTAAATTCTTTGTAAGTCATGCACTCATTTGCTTGGGCTAGCCATATAGCAAGATGTAATAACGCTCTCAAGTCTGGTCATATCTTGGAGGGGGTGTAGGAGCTCCACATACCTTAGCGTTTTTTCCTTCTGTTTCTTGACTAGTGCTGTAACCCTATATAATGCAAATGTTGCTTAGATTCACATAAGCTTTGTTTAAAATATGATTATTATCCAGCAAGTAGAAACTACAAAGATATTTTTTTTTTAAAGTTATTCCCGTAGGGTTCATGACCCTAAGAACCATGCACTACATTAATATTTTGTGTATGATTATTTTGCCAGACACCTGCTGGTGACGAGGCTGCAGAGAAAGCCATTGCAAACCCGATGAAGTATGTTATGAAACCACAAAGAGAAGGCGGAGGTAAGCAAAAATGGGTCGAGGAAAAGAAGGGATAAGGATGATGAAACGTTTAAAAACATCAATGATAGCAATTCATTTGAAGAGTATAATAGGTTTAAGTTATTCAATCTTGGCATAAAAACAAAACTGCATAATCTAATTTCCTCGGATAAAAAGATAAGTGGCTTGCATGAGACAAAAATGTATACCGAGGCCTTCAACGTCTCTTAGTATAGTGCTCACCTCTCATTTCCCCGGAAAAATGGATTATTGAGGGGGAAAGAAAATGAAATGGCTAGATTAAAGACTAACACAAATAATTATTTTCTTTGTCCTTTGTCCATCATAAAATTAGGCAATAATCTGTTCGGGGAGAAGATGAAGGATGCATTGGAGAAACTTCGAGGATCACCGGAGAGGGCGGCCTATATGCTGATGGACAGGTTCAACTCTCCTGTCAATCATAACTATTGCATGAAGTACGGGAGCGCTGATCTAGAACTCATGACTGTGGCCAGTGAGTTCGGTCCCTTCGGAACGTTAGTAAGGTAAGCAAGTTACAGGGTTGTGGGGAATGATGCATCTCAGATAACATAGGTCATACAGAACATACTGCCATGTCGAAGTGTCGTGAAAGGAACGTGTTTACACAGATTAATGTTTGCAAAGAGAAACAGCTGTGTACATGGTTCCTTGACAAGATAATAATAATAATAATACATAACATTTATTAGGCGCTTAATACTGATGTTTCTGAGCGCACAGTGTTCTGATTAAGAGAAGACTATAACCCGTAGAATTAAATTAGAAGAAAAAGCAAAAATACAAAAGTAACATAGATAAGGTAAGAAAAACAGTGGCAAGGAAGACTAGAACGTCTATAGGAATTAACATAAGACAGTGAGGGAAAACTGATATTATAGATAGCAGGTATTTGGTTAATTGTAAGGGCTCATGAGGTGAAAAGAAGTTCCATGTTTACCTTCCACCTCAGTTTGCAGTGATTTTTCTTATAAAGCGCCATGTAACCGTTCGAGTGTATAAAGTGCGTCAATAAACTCACTATCCAGATAAAAAGGACGCATAGATAATTTCCAATAAATGTATTCTGAAAAGTTTTCAAAATAAAACCCGCGTACTCCTTTGCCCCAGGGGCTTACAATAACTTTTTTTTCACGCCGCGATATCTCTGTCTAGAACGCAACAGATGGACCACGCATGAATTATACTGTGTAGGAGACCTGTTGGTCGCCAGATAACCAACCCTCGCCTCCCCATTTCTCTTACAGTTACAATGACGAAGTGGTGTTCAATAAGACAACAGGCTATCTCTACCGTACGAAAGACATCAAGTTGGACGAGGGAGGTTTAATGGTGGGAACAGGATTCCTGGACACACCCTATCTTTCATCTGCAGAAGTCATCTGTCCCACAGCGACCCAAAACGGCTTCCATTAACTGACAAACCTCCGGGACTATATTCTACAACGTAAAAACCTAACGCGGGGCTGATCTTAATTCGAAAAGGGTACAGTTCACTAATAATGTGTGTGTTCAATTGGTCGTTTTGAAATCTTCCGGTGAGGGTTGTCTTATCAGGTCACCCATCGTAATTTCTAAGGCTTTGCAGACGTTTTTATAAAGAGAAGCTTCTTGACATTATTTTAAAAGTAGGGGATATAATTGGAGAGTTCTCTCGAAAATTTTATTTAATGAATGCCTATGATTCTCCTCACTTTCTCTGCAGAAAAAAAGGTACCCTCTCTTTTGTGGAATTCTTAAACAATTATATTATATGATTTCAATCATAATAATTCATAGGAATATTTCAAAATTTTGCAAATGTATATTGTTTGTGTTTAAGATAAGTCATATGCGAATTTAGTTAAAGTAATAACATAGACATATGGCTTAAGTTGTACCTTTCATTAAGTCAAATCAGAAATGGCTAAATTAAGGGGGTGAGTGAAGAAGAATATGACAACCGTCGATTGTTTCCGTTATTCAAAAATCCTTATTGTTAATTATACGCAAAAATAACTATGCAAATTTAGGAATATTTATTACATTTTATAAATCAAATGAATTTTATATATTTTCACATTCAATTTTATAATAATATATATCTGTAAATGCACACGTGCAATAAGAGACATGTTTTTAGATATGTATGACATTATTTGCCTTTAAAATCATACATGTGTGTATAATTTTGAAACTACGCGAACGGTATTTGAAGCAGCAAGCATGATTACGAAGAACCTATAAAATAGATATTTCGTCACTGCGAAATTATTTTGGTGAATCTATTCGCGATTATAAATATTATACATGTATATGTATCTCAGGCTATAATAGTTTATTCAGCAAAGCATGGGTTTATAGAATATAGCTGTATGCTCCAAGTTTAGTTTACACAGTAAAGGACAAATTATATTATTTCTCTTACGCGTGTAAATATGCTATTACGTTGTAAGGCGAAAATAGTTTTAGGTTAGCAAAACATGATGAAATATGTAAACAGAAAGTTCGTAATACATCATGTTTGTCTGTAACTTTAAAGACGGACTCTGCACGGAGAATTGTTTTCTTCGATGAAAGTGTTTTAAGTGACCTTTCATTGTAAACTTGTTTGTTGTGTAATTTTAACGAAACACTTTCTGTTTAACAAATGTTGATGTCTCATATACCATTTTTTTAACGTATGAGGTAAATTAATGTGCATTCTGTTGTTCATAGTGTAAAATGCCCTTCTGATGGCCCAAATTAGCCTTCACATTTTTGTCAGTTTTAGTAGACATATAAGATTTGAAATACTTCAAAGTAATGCGTATTTTGTGTCACATGAATCAACATTTAGTAACCCCGGCTTTTGAAGTATTTCATCAGGGACTATCGAATAAAGTATCCACCTTGTATCCGCCATGTCGTAGACCTATTGTAGTACTGGTCGAGAGCATAACAATAGGCGTTGCTATATGAGGTTTTAGGAGGAGAATGGAGTAGCTCGAACTAATGTGCTAATGAATTGATCAGGAATACGTGTATAAGCCTTACATTTGCCGATAAAATGCTGAAAGTACTAACAAAATCACTATATTGATATTTGTTATCTGTGTGTACGCGCGCATGTGTGTGTGTGCGTGGGTGGGTTTGTGTCTGTGGAAAGGGGGTAATAGCCTCCCTATCCCTTGTAATGCTTCAATGTCTCACCTAAAAGTTGGCATATTTTTACGGATAGCCCACTACGTGAATTTTGATACTTCTGAGGCAGATCCAGGATCCGATACTGGAACCTGAAAGCCAAATATCCGTTTTCACATTATAATTTCTACTTGAATATCTGCAATATGTCCCCCAATTTTGGGTTATGTCTACGCATTCTTTGACCGCAAGAGCTCGTTCTCAATAGTGCCTTTTGAAAAGTCTTTGGTTAAAACAAAATTAAAATTATTTTTTTCGTTATATCGGGGTTGTATGAGAAATTTGAAATGTTAACTATGTCTGTCATGTAATTTCGCTATGCAAGATAATAGGATTGTATAAATATGGTTAAATGAATTTTAAATGTTTACTAGAATAGCACTTAGATTGTACATAGATTACTAGAATAGAAAGGAAAACATGCAGTATCACTTGCATTTTTGTAGATATCTGCATCATTTATATGAGCACTGTGTGCTCTTAAGAATTACTAATATATTAGACGTTGTATATTTTTTGTGGTATTTTGAAGTGTTGAATAATGAGTTTTGAACAAAGTAATTGATTAATAAAAATGAGGTGCACTTTTTACTACAGGACATGTGTGAATTATCTGAATCATTACTTTACAATCTGTTTACAATAAAATATAACTGTAATGAATAACGACAGGGGCATCCCAGTAGATCGAGAGTTCGTGAGACCGGCGGCCGAGTGACCAACAAAACAAATAGATAATTATACGGAAATTAGACATTTAGCATGTTCCAAAACATCCAAGAGGCCGATGGCCCACGAAAACCGACAAAACAAAGAAAAGAAAGAAAAGAATATCGGTTCCATAGATTTGTCTTAAAAACCCTCTTAAAAGTGGCTAGAAGGCCAGTTATACACCGACACTGTCGGTCGGTAGGATGGGGGTCTTACGGGCCTTTGGTCTGATGAACCCTTAGAAAAGTCTGTTGTCAGAAGGCCCGGGAGGATACCAGAAATTGTTAACCAATCATGCATCAAACTTAAGAGCCAACAAAAACAGCCCAAGGACGCTTTCAAGTTCTTCTGTTCTTTCTCATCTCAAGACTATTTTTTGCTAGCAAATATTTATGGAATATCGTCTCAGTTCGACACACTTCTATCATTTTCTCTGCCTTGAAATTTGCACAGTCCCTATTGTTTTTTTTATTATCGAATATCCATTCCTTCTCTCTCTCTCTCTCTCTCTCACACACACACACACACTCACACACGAAAACGCACGCACACGCTCTCTCTCTCTCTCTCTCACAGACACACACACACACACACGCAAACACCCACGCTCTCTCTCTTTCTCACTCACACACACGCACATACGCGCACATCTTACTTCTAGGCCTCATTTATATAGCATTGTCTATGTAAAGAGTGTCTGCAGCTTCACGGCGATCAGTGTTACTATCTTTAAAGCCCCCCCCCCCCGCCCCCCTCCCACATTACGCACATTATAGGTCTACGAACTGACTGAACAATTTGTAAAGGACTTACTTATGAAAACCCAAACATGTAGACTATTCTCGAGTGAGATTCTTGCTAGCCTCATAGTTAATATGATAATTAAGAGACTTTGGTGGTAAGCTCTTTATAAGTAACGTTTTTATTATTATTATTATTATTAAACAATTGAAAGACCGGTTTTCATGGGCTCAAGTACGTTTGCGAGTCGTTATGGAGTCAGACTCATGATCGCTTTCGATTAAAGGCCATCAATAAACCCGCAATATCGACTCCGCCATCCAGTTAAGAAACTGACCAAGAAGACATTATATTTTAGAATGTTCAAATCTGATAATATTACACTATCTTTGTCAATATGTAAAAATGGATGCACTTCGACCCTACCTGTAATGCCATCGGAATACGCCCTCTACTACTTATCAGAATCATTGAAATCATCTCCTGCATTTGCAACCGACCGGGAGCTACTCCTTTCGTATCTAGTACAATTTTGTCTCCCCAGTAATTCATCAAAGACACTGGCAGGCTCATATCCCGTATATATGGGTTGATTTGCGAACACAATTAGGTTATAGAACTGAGGTTGTTTTCAGCGATCGAATATCATCATGTCTGCTCAAGGTAAAAAAGGATGGACAAGTATCATGAAGGTAAGAATAAAAGGATTTTTAAAAATTACTTTTAATATAATTTTTTTCTCGAAAAGTATGTATCAGAGGTAATGACCTGTTTTGGAAAGGGTGCTTTATCTTATGTTTCACAATGCTGATAGTTAATTTCGAGGGTAGATCGATTATGTACGAAAAGTATTATGACATATTCCCCCTTTTATATATTTTTTAAAATAATTTCTTATTGTTTTAAACTCTTTGAAGAGTTATTCGAGGTCGCTGACAAATGACTTTTATTGTGTTAGGGATGTCAATCGTTTCACTGGTTATACCTGTTGCACTCATGTAATATTAAAAGGATCGGATGTATACAAATGCCGACCTAACACAATGAAACTTTCTTATGATGATAGATCACACACAAATATTGGAAGACGGAAAAGTAAATAAATGTTATAAATCAAGAGAAACAAAACTTACCTTATCAACAAAAGTATCGGGAGTTTTTATTTCATATTTTAGAGTATTTGGCTTTTGTACATATTTTGTTGATCATGTACAAAGTTGACTCCGGATTAAAACCCACACTAAGAAAAATCACATTTTCCAACAAGTATTCACCGCAATGGAAAGAAAGATTCTTGTAATTTGGTAAGTTTACCGCACAGTATACGTTCTTCCCGCGATCCGAACTTCCAGATATAGGTTTTATGAATAATGATAAGAATACTAACAACGAGAATTTGACTGCATTTAAGCCTTCTAGTCAGAATAAAAGCCGAATCGGCTTCACATCGTAGACAAACGCACTACTGGTATGACGCTACTACGATTGTTTCCTCCAAGGAAGCGTGAAATTAATTGAAATAATAATTTCATTAAAGGTAATACAAAGTTTCGGGAAATTTTGAAATTGGGTGGATAATGATTCTTTACAATTTTAATATAATTGGATACCCCTGTGGATGTATTATCAGCACTAGAAAATTTAGCCCCTAAAAAACTTCTGCTTTCGAGAAAAATTGAATATAAAAATTTACCGGTGCTCCCGGTAAATTTTGATAAATTTAAAAAAGCGCCTACGGCCGTACAATGGTAGTTGCGACCATGAAAATCTCAGAATATGTAGTTGTGATATATAATTTCCAAACGGAAATAGCTAATCGGTCGATTTTAGTCAAGAAATATTGTTTCATAGCTTAATAAATATATTGACCTTGAGAGGGAACTATACAACACAAAGAGTTTATTATTTACAATTTCATAACTTTAGAATCGATTTCAACCGCGACAACGATCACCGAATACTATAGGATCGCATATGCTTCCAATATGTTCATTTGAACCAAATTCATGACCCCATACCAAAACTTTGTATTACCTTTAATCGTATCATTAAGATTTTAGAAGTTTGAATGTTCATATCAAATGCTATTGTAAGTTCTTCCAGAATGGGACCGTGGTGAGATCGTAAAGTGTGCGGTGGGTTTTAGAGGATCTTCATGTACTTACTCTTAGTTTACGCAGAAAGGCGAGCATAAAGTAACAAACGGGCAATGTTTTAGGCATACCATATATAACGTTGTTTACCCAGTGAAGTCTCATCAGCTTCAATACTGTTCTCCCTGAAGGCCCTGCAAGTATTATTACCAAAGCGATAGCAGGTTACTCATTTAATGTTGATTACCATCTTGCCAAATGACGTTAGTACCGGCGTGATCGAGATTCGAACCCTCATACCTCAGATCGGGAGTCAAGTGTATGAACCACCATACCAAGACACCGTCTTGCTTTAGTAATATCGGAAAGGAAAGATGAATGTTCATATTGATGTGCTTCAGAATGGAAAGGCATAGGACAGCAGCCATTGCGAAAAAAAAACAGTAATGCATACCAACAATAGAAATGGCGCTAAGGAAGGACATGCAGTTGGAATAAAACTTGTTATGACAACAACTGGAAATCAAACAACACATCCATGTTTCCTAATGACATCAACGCGGTCGTCACCTCTTCGCCAATCATCATGCGTTTGATTAATGTTTGCTTCGTGCATTTCGGATCGATAATGTTTACAATTTCTCGACTTTATACTCGTATTATAGACCCATCTAATAAAACAATTAAGATTGCGCATGAATGACATGCATTGCACTTGGTTATTGATGAGACGGACAATGAACTGTTTTGTTAATTATTAATTACATGGTGAAAAAAGGGGAATAGTAAGAGACAGTAAGAGAGAAAGAGAGAGAGAGAGAGAGAGAGCGCACAAGGAAAGCGAGGTCGTTTTACTTGAAAGAAGGCAACAAGATCGGAGAACAACAAAAACGGAACGGACAATTGAAGACAGAAAAGGAAAAGGAGAGAGGTCAAGATGAAAAGGGCGAAGAGATTAAGGGAAAGAGTAGAGAGAGAGAGAGAGAGAGAGAGATACAGAGAGACACACAGAGAGAAGGGGTGAGCGGAAAGGGAGGGAGAGAAAGAAAAAATAGCATGCAAAGAGAATTTTTATGCACGAAATAAATATTTCAGCTTCACTGATCAACTTCTTGTCGGTAGGCCCATGTATAATTCAATGTTGCAATGTTTCATTTTTCTTTCACCAGACTTACTCTTGGACGACCTGTTTCCTCATCGTGAACATATTATCTCCTGCAACAGGTAACCTCCTAAAATAATTCTTGAATACAAATATTCTAAAACAGCCTTTGACAACAAATGCAAATAAGAATATTTAATTGAATTGCCTTTTATTGTCCGTTCAGGAATTTCTTTTCACTGGTTTTACATTCATTGTACATGTACATACTACAAGAAAAAATACACCCTACAGTAATAGCAAATGTACATTATCACAAACAAAATAACATTCTGAAACTAATTATTACATTGGAACACAGACAAACATTTATACATTGATTGCAGTATACTTATAAACTACATCCATGTTACCATTTCAAGTTGATTCAAACCTTTAAGATTCCTGTGTGTTTATTTGAAAATGTGGATAATTTAAGTGTTATGAGCCCTGACATAATTCAGAACAAATATATGAATTGAAACCAGTATTTACGTTTGAGTGACAGAACCCCGGGCTTGGGCGGTAAAGGTAGTGTATCCATTTTGCAGCCAACATCAAATTCTGTAGAACTTTGCAGGAATTATGAATATGTCACGTATGTCCTATATGTGAAACTTAAACGTTAGCAGTGTCCTAGTGTTCAAAGTATGCAAGGAAACCCGTTTAATTCCTAGACTTCACTGTCAGACACTATTAATTGACAACCTGACTTTTTTTTAATTTTACATAAATGAGCTGTAAAAGCTACATGAGTATTTGTCTACATCAATAACCCACTTTCTTGTAATGGCCAAAATTAAACTGATGGAATCTTTGCGCAGCACAAAAAGTTTGACCATTGGGTACAAGGGTCTGAAAATCAGACTATTTAATAAAACGAATGCAATCCCTAAATTCGATTTGACAACAAACAGTCATTATTCTCCCACAAACAGACATTTTCAATCCCTTTCGTTTTGAGGGAAGTTCAAAATTAGTATTATCTTTCAAATGCCGTTGGAAGTTAACTTTTTCATTTTTTGGGCCTGCAAATCATGGGACATAGTACCATTTTTATGTTGTGTATTGTATTACTTTTGATCAATTATTATGTTATGTATTGTATTACTTTTGATCAATTATTATGTTATGTATTGTATTACTTTTGATCAATTATTATTATTACTTATGTGAACTTAAATAGATTTTAAAAATGTAAATAATTATAGTGATTGATTTTAATAGCTACACAAGAATAATGTTAAATGTTACCAATACTGTTTGAATGAATGATTGTAACAAATGAAATATCATGTTATGTAATGGAGCTCATGTATATGTAAACATGCACAATTCAGCATTTTGGCTTCGAGGCATTGTTTTTTTTAATAAAACCATTATTGAATTGAATTGAATTGGAACCTTTAAATAGATGAATGGCGTTAGGGACAAATTATTGCCTGAAACGGGTTTTCTGTTTGCGCGGTGCGCATAGACGTATACCCGAACAGTTAAATTGAAAGTTCTCGTTGAGTGGGTGGGTGGTTGGGGTCCTGCATAATTTACATGAGACTCTGTATTGATAACGATTATCAAGGACTAGTAGATCTATCCCTAATGACAATTAGCAATCAGCATTAGCATTAACACTTAGCATTAGCAATGAACGAACACCCTCATATATTATTTTGGACGTTATTGTCAGGAGCCTCCAAACTAGTGAGGGTGTGTGTGTGTGTGGGGGGGGGGTACACTTATTATTTTCCTATATTATTATAAAAAGTTCTATCTGTAGCTAAGTTTCATTTCACGTCATTGCAAAATATATTATGCTCGTTCAAATACCCACCTTCCCCTCTGCACACACACACACACACACGCGCGCGCGCGCGCACACATACACGCACACATCAACCTAATGTGATTAGGGGACAACTGAATGATAATTTCCATGTAACATAACAAAAATATCCGTATGATATAGAATATCATATACATACATTGGATTTTTAATAACCTATCAAATACATTCTTCTAAGATGTGTTTTCAAAGTGGAATTATTAATCTAATTGTCATTTAAAATGTATTTTACTTGATATGCTAGATTTGAGAACACGACTTTGATGAAGTTTAATGGCAGACCAAGGTACAAGCCTTTCATAGACCAGCATATTCTCATTATAACATGCACATTTTGTAAAGTTTAGGCTTATACTAACTCATGTCTATGAGGGCAGTACAGCATGTTTATATGGTAGCTGCGCTATATAAATGGACATCTTGATATTATTATTATTCAAATTATTATCATTATTATTATTATTATTATGTCAAATTTGAAAGAACATACAATTTAAATGACAAAATCATCTTTGTTTGACCAAAATCGGTTCAGAGACGGCAGAAATAGCCATAAATATAACGATTTATAATACTTGTGTACCACCACAAATATTATATAATTTGAAAAAGCCGTTGAAAAAACGAAATATCGCCTTTTACGTCGTATTTCAGTCACTGTCGATGTTTGATTTTTTTTTTTTTTTTTTTTTTGGGGGGGGGGGGGCATTTTCGTGTTGGTTATATTACGCTCACCAGCCGGCCAATGTATTGTTATTTCTAATTAAATAATTAATTAACGGTCACCATATTTTTTTTAAAGTGGAGAATTGGTATGATCGTATTGGCTAAATTTCACACATTTTGGGGTCTAAAATTACCTTCATAGCAATTTTAGGTTCTAAAAGGGCACTAGAATTGTCATAGATAAGAATAAGACCAATAACCATGCACTTTGAAGGCATTTGCGGTCTGAAAACAGAACTCAACTATCCCTTTAATTATTGATTTTTCTACCGATCTATTTATTCATTTATTTATTCTTTCATTGATTTCCATTGTAGCATCACCTGACGTACATGCCGTCTGTCCTCATGTGACCGTGATGTCATGTCCTTCGATCACTCTGGAGAGCGGTGAGACTGTACAGTTGATCCTGAAACCCGTGCAATCCGATCTAGACTGGTTAATATCCAACCTCCCTACAGACCTCTCGATTCCTGATGATGTCCGGCGTTACTATTGCACCCTACCAGGTAGTATTTACATGCACAATCCTCGAAATGAGGTGGCACGAAAGCAGGTTGAGGTCTCGTTTTTCCGAAGGTTTATATCTCCGAAGTTTCGTACTACCGAAAAAATGAATTTCCCCATACCAGGAAGTTCCCAATTCCATGGTTGAAAGAGGGTTAATTTTTTCTTGAGTATGTAGCTCGGAAAATGAAAAAGGGCTCGTTTTTCGGGAGTTAGTAATTCCGATGGTTCTACGTCATTTTCGAAATTGCGTAAATTTTAATTTTCGGAAGTACGAACCATGGGAATAAGCCAATTATCGGAATAACTACCTCCGGAATAATGCACCTTCGGAATTATAGACCTTCGGAAAAATGTACTTGAAAAACAACGCTGGAGCCGAAAAAACGCATTCATAATTCATATTTTTCCTCTTCTTCTTCTTCGCTGCTTCCTTCAATCTCGTAGAGCTTTGGTGTAGTGTTCGTCAAAAGGATAGGGTGCATGTGCCAATAATTAACAAGGTGCAAGTAAAAGCAGCCTTGGAGCTCGCTGCTGCAACCTCTCGTCAATTGGAGACAAAAGGCTCCGACAGATAGGGCTGTCACGACATTGACTGGGAGGGTGCATGTTCCATGTCCTCACATTTCTGGGGTAGGAGGAGTTTTGGTGCTGCTGAGTCCTTTGGTGCTGCTGATCAATGAATTTCCCGTCAAATTATTGACGTTTGCATGTGTCTCTTGCGATTAGAAGCCTTTTCATTGTGCAATCGTACACAGACAGTAAGGTGGCAATTTAATTGTACTGAAAATTCAATAACCAACAGATGGAGCGTTCTCTTTTATACAAATATTGTTGTATTAACAAACAAAAATCCACACTGTAGGCCTAGGCATACAACATGTACATCACACGCAATAGATCCAAGATTACCAGCGAGAGCCCCCCCCCCCCCCTCCACCTTCGGAATCGTATAGGGCCGCTGCTATTATCTCTCAGGAAAGTACCCTATATAGTACATGTACGTTCCTTTACCGTGTGCGTAGGCCATTTAAGGGTTTTCGAGGGTAGATTTTTCCAAATACGAACTTGTTTATGATGCTTAAAATTAGTTTTTAATGTAATGGTAGTTGACATAATATAGCACAGGAAACCATTTATCCAGGTGCGTATCAAGTCTTTTCCAATAGGGGGGATGGGGCGGAAATTAGAAAATCGCACAGACCGTTATTTAATTAATTCAAGATCCCAATACTGACAAGGTCATAGAAGCACCATACCGGTAACTACCAGCGGGCACAGGCTTTGGAAAGGGGGCAGGCTCACGCCACGTCACCGTCACTTTAACTTTGAAATTTGTTATCCAATGAATACAAAAGATATATCATGAGTGCTTTTTACATGAACCCTTTTTGAATAAATAAATTATGCTGGATTGCGATCCAGATTGCACAACCTAAAATGATAAGATGGTCATCCCCAGTACGCTTGCAGTTCTCAATTATGTGCACCCCTTCCTCCTTATTCCCTCATCCATCGTTACCGTCACTGACATTTACGTATATGGCCGGCCCCCTCTTCAATAAAGGCTCCCAAGATTTCTGGAATAACCCAAAATGTTCTGATTACCATACTGCCGCTCTTTGGAGGGGCCGGGCGCGGCCTTTTCAGAAGTATTTTTATACTAACCTTTTTAGGCACTACGGCTTAAAATAAACAAGCATGCTTATAATTTTTTGAAAATAAGCTGAATTCCGACTCAGTTTTGCACATCCCCCCCCCCGCCTCCATGCGTGCGCATTTCAGACGCACATACCCCACCCCCAAAGTTTTCCCGTTTTTGTCGTTACTGTTACTAAGTGCCATTTCCTTGTCTTTCATCTTTTCTCACCCGGCTTCTCTCTTCTTTCTCTTTTCTCTTACTCTTTCTCTCTCTCTCTTTCTTTTCTTTTCTATCGTTTTTCTTCTGTATTCTTTTCTCTTCTCTTTTCTTTTTTCTCTTCTTTTCCTCCTCTTTTTTTCCTTCTCTTTTTCTTTTGGCGCCGTCAATAGGGTGGCCGCGGCCGTTTCGGCCCCCTCTTGGATCCGCCACTGAATTATTATAACAGAAGATGAAATGAGCTTACAGTGAAGAAGAGCTATCAAAAAATGAATTGACATTTTTTAGTAATGTACCAACAAACTTGTGTTTCCTTTTTTTCATTTTTAAATGTATTAGACCCTTGGATAACCAATTTTCTTATCCATCTTTGTCCCCCTGTGTTTTTTTTGTTACCAGCATGCCGCTCGAACCCTTGTCTTCATGGAGGCACTTGCGAGGAGACGGAGACAGGATTTACTTGTCTCTGTTTAGATCGCTACCGTGGTGAAAGATGTGAGGAAAGTAAGTGAGACAAGGCTAGAGGCAGGTTCAGGTTTTTGTTGTACGGGAGGGGTGGGGGCGAGGGACCCTTGTCTTAAATGGAGATGAATGTACTTGTGAGGAGAGCGAGGTGTGAGTATGCTAAGTGTGATATGGCAGAGGCAGATTCAGGTATTAGTAGGTGGCGAGGGGGGGGGGGGTTCAAACAGGTATTACTGTCTCTCCCTAGATCACAAATCATTTATCAATGATTAACTAATTACATTCACACAAGCACCAAACGTGTTCTAATATGACTAAGGTTTGAGTACTTAGTGACTATGATGTAAAAATGAGTCGGACAATTTAGCGCCCTACGCAAACTAATTTGTATATTCAGTTTTAATGAGAGAGCTGAGAAAGTTACATGTTCAAGACACTTTACATACCCGTAAATTCTTGTTTTCCCCAGGTCACTAAATGAGTTCCATTTTTTTTTCATTTTTACCCCTCAATATATCTGTCTTATTTTGATTTTTAAACTCTATAGATGTAACCATCCATTCGTTAAAGCTTCTTGGTGAAAAGAAAAATGAAGGAACACTTGCCTTTACGTCCAGCATCAGTCCTAACACGTACATGCTGGTACATCAAGATCATTGGAACAAGAACTTATCCCGATTGGCATGTCAGTATCTAGGGTTTGAAGGTAAGACATTAGCATTATCATCTTAATGGCCCTCCAATTATGTCTATTATCTGCTTTTCTTAATCAGCTGGTATTGCTGATTTCATTTGTGGTTGCAAGTTTGTTCAGGCATTGCAAATATGTGAAGCATTATTTTCCCCTGCTTCTTTTTCCAGCAATCTTCCCTGGTAATATTATTATGTAGAGTTGCCGTGTGGTTAACTCGCCAGACTGTCGATCACAAGGTCCGCGGTTCGAGACCCGCCGCGACACTAATGTCCTTCGGCAAGACATTGATCTTCATTTGCCACACTCAACCCAGGTGATGTAAATGGGTACCTGACAGGAATTAATCCTTTGAAATGCTAGAGCGCCGCAATGGCAGCACAGCTAAAGCCGGGGTAATAATCTACAAGTTTGGAAGCGCTTAGTGATTGAAATAAGCGCTATATAAAAACTGACTATTATTATTATAATTATTATTTATTTTTCTAATTTATCCTTTCGGTATGATAATGTGACTAACAAATTGCATTGACTCTCTCTTATTGTGTTGATGAGATTAGTTATCTTTCCTGTACATGCTACATTCATAATCTTTCCTAAGAACCAGGTCTATGTGACCTTTAATCTTCTCGCAAGCTCTTTGTCTATTGTCCAACACTCACACCGTCCCGTAGATAAAAACTAATCAGATATAATGATTTAAACTTTTAAAGCTACGATTTTTATGAATTCATGGTAATGTTCTTATTTGTTTATCACGGATTTCATTTGATTAAGTGTACCCTTTGTCATTTGCAATTCTTTCATTTATCTCATGAACACTTTTCCAATCTGATGCTACAGTGTACCCAAGGTATTTGAAAGTGTAAAGTAGCTAAATATTGTTTCCCTTTGTTTGTGAGATTCCAATGATGGATGTGTTTGGGTCTTTTTTACAAATATTATAATAAACTCTGTTTATTGTTTTTTAGATATAATTATTGTTAATATATATTAAGTTATTTATTAATGTATTTAAAAAAAAAAGAATCATCAAACACTGGTGACATGATCAGAAGTATATATAGAATATGGTAAAAGTTGGAGATTTAAATTCCATATTTAGTTGATTTTCTCCCTCTTCAACCTGAATCCCTCTCTTATCGTTTCCAGTTGTCAAAACTCTTGCTTCGGGGGCATACCCAAATTGTATATGTTGTATGTCGTCACAAATCAGTTCTTGTGGTACCCGGTTAAGTTAATATTTGGTTGTGGTTTGCATTTATTTTCTTCAAAATAATATTTTGACTACTCTGGTATCCTACTTTTTACTTCAACTTTATTGAACAAGGAGTATTTGCGACGGTGAGCGGTCCACTGTACGATTCCACGTCCGTCGATGCTCCTGCTGAAGCCGAATCAGTGATATGCCCTACTAATGCCACAAATATCACCGAATGCTGGTACAGTGAGACTAAAGTGGGACAGATAAACGAGAGTGAAATTATTTCCATTGTATGTTGCCCCGGTGAGTAATAATAATAAAAATAATAATGACAATGTTAGTAATCGTGATAAAAAATATAATAATAATGATAATATTAATACTGTTAATAGTAATAATAATGATAGTAATAGCGATGAATATGATGATGATGATGATGATGATGATGATAATAATAATGATAATATGCGTTGTGTACACAGGGTTGACACTGAGTAACTTCATCAGTGAAACTGTATCAAAATGAACACGTGTTCTACATGTACATGGAGTCTAACAAATGGAGAGATATTTTGATTGGCAGCATCTTTAAAAATACTCGACCATCCTCGATGAAAATTCATTGATAACCTGCAGTAGAATCACCGAGTAATCCTGTGAATTTCAAATAATTCAGGCGAAAAATACTAACTTATGATTATATTTTTGTAATGACACGCAGCATTTTCAAACTCTTATTATTTCTTATTATTTTTTAATTGCAACCGAAACTTGAGGATTGATTTCAAACACAAATTAACACAAAAACATATAGATAACAACTGTTGAACCTTATACATACTTATAGTAATAACAATGTGCAACAATCAAATCATTAAACATTCATTAAATAAATTAATGAAAGCTCATGAGTAGGCCTACAATATTTCATAACGATGTTATTGTTGCAAGTCATTGCTACGAGGAAAGTGTACTAATTAGCATCATTGCACAATTAGCTTACACCTGGCGCCTAAAAGTTTCCTTGCAAGCTCTAAAATTAACATCAATTATTGGTATAAAAAGGGTTAAGAATTAAAAATAATTTCATTTCCACACACATCAATGTAATTAAATGTCTTCAGTGTTTTGTGCATTTACAACCTAAATTAAATATATAAGAGATGAATACGAAAAATAGTTTTAATAGTTTCTTTAAACAATGCCATGTGTTTCCTACTGTATAGTGCTTGTCATAATGATTTAAATGTAAATGCATAGAAAAGGCACGTAACTCATAATTCACTTAAAAACCTTCTTGAAATAATTTATTTTGCATCTTGTTCTTAAAAGACGTTTTAAATACAGGTTCATGACATTATCTTAATGAAAATATTTGTCGCGAAAGACAAAAGTGATCTCTTTGTAAACATTTGACAAATTATACATTTTGCCAAAATAATGTTATCTCTGTAGTATTTACTTGGATTGTATATCCTTATAAGATTTAAGGACAAGCTAGGAGATATTACAAAACCTCACCTACAAAATTTCACCGAGGATGGTAAGATGCTTTTTAAGTATCATAATCTCGTTGCATTTTTGCAACACCACGTATACTGACGGTTTTATGACTTGGTACGGTGTGAAATGTAATTTTCACTCTCGTGTTTATTTGCACTTCTAGGCGTCTGTCGTTTAACTCTGTTATACACTTTTTTTCATTTGTTGACTTTATTTTCAACAGTGAACCCGTGTAATATATCTGGCCAACCACTCGGCCTTGAAAGTGGTGCTCTTGCCGATTCGGCTTTCTCTGAATCATCCTCCTACTCGGCGTCCTTCTGCAGCCGTTTTGGCCCCCTGAACGCTAAGACAGTCTGGATCGCAAACCCGCCAGACCATGGATGCAGATCCAATTTGAGTCAAGTTATATCGTAACGGCCATAACGACCCAGGGTAGAAATAACGATGATCAGTGGGTGACGTCATATACCGTGTCGTCTAGTTTTGACAACGTGACTTGGCTTGATTATTTGAACGTATACTCTGGATCAGTTGAGGTAATTGCAAAACTGCGGTTCCTCAAATACATTACAAAAACAATTAGACAGTGGTCTTTGTGTTCAGAGATATACAATGTAAACTCGTTAGTACTCTATATGACTGTGAAAACTTTGTTGTTATAATACAGCTTTGTTAATGTGCCATGGCTGCAAAAAAGTACCATGTCCAAATGAACAAACAAAACGAAAAAAAAAATTATTGCTTAGAAATAAACCGATTGGATTGTCTTGCTGAAGTAAAAAGTTGGTAAAACAATGTTTTTATATACTGTAATTTATAACATTAATAGTGTTATTATTATTGTTATCTTATTTGGCATTAAAGAAAATACATGAGAAATCAGAAAACAGACAATTAAGCAAGTATATACAAAATATTATACATCAAATGGAATGCCAGGGTCAGAAAATGTTAACCAATAAAGGTTGCAAAAATCCTTCTTTAATCCCCAGTTTAAGTGGTTGCAAATGTAAACTGCTTTTTTGTTAAATGTTCAAGATAAAAATATCCACCTGATGTTAGTTTATGATTAATGCCGAACCAAATATGCCATCAACAAAACGATTTGTAAACAAACCGGGAGAGAAGCTAAAGAAGGGAAAACAAAGGAGAAAAGAAGGAGATACAAAAAGAAAGAGTCTTCCAGTGTAACATAGATTGAAACAAAGAAAGAAAATAAGAGGGATAAAACATAAATGGAACAAAAAGGAAAATCCTTCATATTCCATTATCATTATCATGCACAAAATTAATATACCGCAGATCTCCTGGAGAGAAAAAAATCATTAAGTTGACAAGGTTTTTGAAAAGTCACAATAAGTTTAAGTTGTGCCATATTTATTTTTAAGTTCTAAAACAGGGGAACAGGAAATAGAGAAAAGTAACTCCCATTTCTCTTTTTATGTATGATGGTTGATTTTAAAAAAGTGTAATGGGCAGAAGAAAATTCAAAATATCAATATCATAATATAGGCCTATTTATATAAAAACATCAGAAGATTATAAAACCTTACAACCCAATACGATTTTTAAAAATAATTTTTAGATAAGAAACAAGAATCAAAACTCTCGGAAATGACACCTTGGTTGAGCAAGCCATGTTGATAGGGAGGTTTCGACAACCCCCGACAACCCCCGAGCGCTGGAACTCAGTATAGCTCTCTTCCATTAACACAATACTGTCCAGGATACTGAGATATGGAAACGAGAGGGAAAAATGATATTCGCTCTGGCTCTTCTTGACGACAATGGGTGTAGTCAGCATTGTATTAACACACAGGCTGTATTATGACCTAACGATGAGCTTCATTAAGAATGAGTTCGCCTTGCAACATTACTTAATGTCATTGTCATTAACCATGTTTTTGTATAGATATTTCCGGGGAATTATGACCGTGATAGCCATGTGACTCACACGCTTGCTAGGCCGATGATTGGACGCTCTTTCCGGATCTATCCAAAGACCAATCACGGTTATCTTTCTTTGAGGATGGAACTATATGGGTATGGACCTCTAACTGATGCTATTGGTAAGTGCAGCGTAGAACTGTTAACGAAAGAGAATGTTTGCTTCTGGTAAAAATGAAAAAGGTGACCTATAATTGATGCCATATGGTATATGGAGAGTAGGACTATGAAGCGATACAAAAGTTGTTGTATTGCCCATTGCGACCAAGCCCAAAATATTAAAATCTACGGTCGGCTTTTCATTAAACTTTTTTTATAAACCTTTTTTTTTGGGAAAAAATATTTAATGAATGAAAAAAATATGTATTAAAGCATTCAAAACTGAAAATATCAGCCCAAAGAGGGAAAAAAGCCACGACAAAAATCGACATACCGACCCTGGTGCTGACACCAAAAGGGCAATGCAACATTTTTTGTTTGTTTAGGCATTACTTACATAGCAGGCTTAAATATATAGTAGGTGCTGAAAGAAATGAAAATAAAATTGTGAGCTTTCCCTCTCTTTGAATGTCAGTATGGGAGAATAGTATAGGAATTGTCCCCAAACTGCATTGCTCTTAGAATGCTCTCATACAAGAAATGATCAAAACTTGAAAATTCTGGTGAAACATTTGTGTGCAGTCCCATTCACCCATTTCTGTGTGCAATGCATGTGACTTTCAACGTAGTTTAATCTCCTTTTTGATTTTTGTTTCAAATTTTGATCATTCATATGTTTGTAATGTTCTACAAACAGAAGACAATATGTTACATTTAATAGTTATGATTCTGATCCTCTTTTAATTCAATGCGGTGTTCCTCAAGGCTCCATCTTAGGTCCACTGTTATTTCTTCTTTATGTAAATGATATTATCAATACATCCCCCCTTCTTTCTTTTATCTTATTTGCCGATGATACAAATATCTTTTATTCCCATAAAGATCTTAATATGTTAAACAATACTTTGAATTATGAAATTAACAAAGTATCCGATTGGTTTAAATCCAATAAACTTTCACTTAATACAGAAACACCTATATATATTAAAATCGATGGTATGCTACTAGAGAAGAAAACTAATTCCAAGTTTTTGGGTGTCCTTATAGATGAAGCCTTGACTTGGAATGATCATTTACACCAAGTTACAATGTGCATTTCCAAAAGTATTGGAATAATCTCCAAGTTAAAGTTTCTTCTACCCCATGCAACCTTATTCCTACTATATAATTCGCTAGTTCTCCCGTATATAACATATTGTAATAGTGTATGGGCAAATTGTGGTTCGACAAAAATTAATTCTATTTTCAAACTGCAAAAGAAAGCCATACGTATTTGTACAGGTTCGCATTTCTTAGCTCACACTGATCCTTTATTCTATAAACTTAAAACACTAAAAAATTTCGATCTGAACACTACTCAAGTAGCAGTTATTATGTTTAAGTACATTAATAATCTGCTTCCACCATCCTTTGATAACATGTTTAGGTTTAATAATTCCGTTCATTCATACTCTACTCGTATATCTGGAAACTTCCATCTTACAAACCCCAAATTATCAATAACACACAAATCTGTTAGACATTCTGGCCCGGACATTTGGAATGATTTACCCGACAACATAAAGTCTTGTTCAACCATCTACTCCTTAAAAGCTACACTTAAACGACAAATAATACAATCATATGCTCCCCTCTCTTTAAATTAGTATAACAAAACCGTGACTTAATTATTCTTTATCATGCAACTGCTCACTGCACCTGCACTTGCACCGCACCCTCTTGGTCACTCAGTTTTTTCGAAGAGAGTTATGTCGCCAATTCTTTTACGAGGCCGCCATCCATTTCCAGCCTAACCGCTCACGATGGTGGTCTCCTGCGTTCCAAATTACCTCTCTAATTTATTGAAAATATTTCATATTTCTTATGTTATTGTATGCTTCGTACATGTTTATCGAATTATATAATTGTACATGATTTTTCATTTAATTACTTTTGTAAACATTGTATTCATTGTATTTGTTATTGTTCGAAATTTTGTACTTTGACTTTGAATTTGTATATTTTTGAACGCAGAAATAAAATCAATCAAACAAACAAACAAACAAGGCCAACCTTTCACAATTGCTTCTGGACAGTTTCTGTGATAATGTGTTATCATGGCCAGTTCTGAACATAATATTTCAAGACACAGTGAAGAGGGCTGTCATGGCAAATATGACACCATTTTGGTGGCAGTCTGTAACTCGGATAGCTTGCGATGGGTTTAACTCATCCATCGTAAATATCCCTCACCCGAATGCTCTCCGAGCGCGAAGGCAAGCTCAAGAAATGTACAGGGGGCCAGTACGCTGCGTACGACATGCTTAAACATGCCATATGGTATTGGCACCTTGTCCAGTGTAAGCAAATAACGTTTCATTTCTTTAAGATTTCAACGAATACGGTAACAATTTGATCACAATCCGCCAAGCGCGTATGCAAAGATTAATTCAATTTCATTTGCAATTGTAGAAAAGTAACTATTAATTATTATGTTCCCCCTCGATTAGAAATTGTCGTTTGGGTTACAAAATGTCGTGGTTAGAACTCCCGGACAGGCCGGCCCTATCTGTTATAAGACTAATATTAAAGGTTATTAAATAATTATCCTCTCACACGAAAGCTCGAAAAATACAGGAAAATATTGCTAAAAATATCTCATGTGCATGTTCACATGACAGACGTCTATTAACACACAAACAAAAATATCGACAAACATGTATTTTTATAATCATGATAATTAATGGTTAACAAAGATTCGTACCATTCCCCAATTACAAATTTCCCTCCTTTTTTCCTTCTCCATATACTGTTGTTGTTATTTGGTTTTGTCATCCTTGCTCGTTTGTCTTTATTAATACGTCATATAACTTGTTGACAGGGTAGATTTCCGGATTGTATTTAATGAAGAAAAAATATTGAAAGAACAAGCTTGCCTAGCAAATTAGTAGGAAAGTTTATTAGTTACAAGGTCAGTTAGGTGTCTTCATCTTTCTTTCTTTTTCCTTTTTTTTTGCAGGGTCGCTGAACTTCGATGCGAAACTTGGTTGCACGCCATCTGTCCTCGGTGAGGGGCTTGGCGTGGAAGATGGTCGGATACCAGACTCTAGTCTGACCTCGTCATCGTTCTTTGGTTCCGGCCATGAAGCTTACAGAGGAAGGCTGAATGAAGTTCCTGATAACAGTGGACCCGGCGGTGCATGGGTATCTGCCGGTGCATGGGTCGCTGCCTATAGCGACAACAATGAGTGGATTAAGGTAACTTGCTCTAGCATGTCTAAATGTGCGTTGAGATGATTTGAATAAAAGTGTACCCATATCAAGAAATAATGGGTACAGCTAAAATGTATTAAAAAAAAGCAACCTTCTCTTCGTGATAGGCTGCATAGCCCTTTGAAGATTACCAGAAGAAGAACCTGAGAAAGGGTTCACCTGGCTTTTTATGGGATAACTGAGAAGTATGAATAAAATAAAGAATAATATACTGTAATATGTTATATTTCATGTGTATAAACAAGAAGTTACTTGGTATAAATAAAGCTCCTCCATGTTTGGTTAGATATTTGCACACGTCTACAACCCGCTCGAAGGTCATGAATATTATTATTCTTTTTTTGTTCGATGCTTCCTATATTCGTATAATTATGCTCTTCACGCAACAAGAACAAAAAAGTGCGGATCGGCTCCGAGCATGCTTATTATATTATTGAGTGAGGTCATATCCGCTTGATTTATTCAGGTGTGGTAAAGAATTCATCATTTTGTTGATAATGACACATAATAATTATTGATGAATCAGTGTCCTTCGATTTCTTTACCATAATGAGAAACCAAGCTTGGAGCCGTAATTGAGTGATCGTGACGAGTTACCTTTGGTATGGTTGTTGTAAGCGTTGGTGTCGGACTGACGTTTGTGTCGTGTTTATTACCGATCATGCGTATTATTATCAGAATCAATAATCATTCATTGCCATCATTATCATTATTATTATTGTTATAGTTATTATTATTATCGTCATTGCTATTATTATTATTATACTTATCATTATTATATCTTAAATATTGTTATCATCATCATCGTCATCATCTTGATTTTAATATTCCATTTACATCATCACTCATAATGTTTAACATGACTGTATGGTCCCAAAAAGTCATATGTATAAAAAAGGGTCGTTATAAGCACAGCTTGAGGTGACGTCCTCATCATAAATAAGTATGTAAAAAATGCACAGTGGAAAGCCGAAGGTCAACAAAGAATAATGCGAGAGAGAGAGAGAGAGAGGGGGGGGGGGTTGCGTTCAGATTCTATAACCTGGAACATGTCAAGCCTGTAGACAACAAACACTTTGACAGAACTCCTGACAACTCAGATTAAATTATAAGGTTAATGTACAAGGATACATGCTATAAAATGATAGACGTACGTTCATGTTCAAATACCGATGTTACAAATAGAGGCATTAATTAAAAAAACTGTTTTGTAATAATATTAAGGAACAAGTTTAAGGGCTGGTCAAACTCGACCTACAACGAAAACGAGAATTCCCTCCTACAGTCCACTCTGAATAGAAAATTAAAAGGCGTATCTTCAATCAAAAATCCCGCTTTTGCTTTCATTCAAATCTGACCAGCCCTTTCGGTTTGCTCATATTGAAAACAACATGTGTTCAAATGGCTCACATGTTTTTATATATTGCTTGTCCTTAGCATTGTTATCAAAATAATGCAAAATAATCTGCCGTTGGATTCATTAATATTTTATCTTCTTTTCATCGTTAAAATCACACAAAGGTCGACCTCGGCGAGGATACTTTAGTAACTGGTGTTATCATACAGGGACGGATCGGATACGACCAAAGGGTTACGTCATTCCAAATCTCCTACTCAAGGGACAATACAAAATGCAGGCGCGGATCCAGGATTTTCCAATAGGGGGGGGGGCCGGAAATTTGAAAATTGCGCAGACCTTTTTTTTTTAACTCAACATATCAATACTTACAAGGTCATATTAGAAGCACGCCACCATACCGGTACAATAATTGTTGACATTTCAATTCGGGGGGGGGGGGGTATAGCCTCTCGCCCGAAAAAAAGTAATTTTCTGTTTTCACAATTCGGCTAGTGAGCGAAGCGATCGAGCAAAAATTTTATGTATATTGTGAAAGTGTTATTTATCACGAAAATAAACGAAATAAACGCAAAAGCTCTGATGTTTTATGAAATTATTAGAGGAGAGGATTCGTTGAACCATTCTCGACACTCTAAATCCTTGTTTAAATTTAGTTCCACCCCCCCCCCTCTCGCGCACAAAGCGCGGAAGCTTTGACCTTTCATTAATTTTAAGAGAAAGAAGAAGATTTTTTGTACCATTCTCGACTCTTATTCCTTGTCTGAATTCAGTTCCCCTCCCCCTCCTGCGCGAAGCGCTGAAACTTAACGTTTTATTAAAATATTAGAGAAAAAAGACGATTCGTTGTAACGTTCTCGCATATAATCCTTGACTGAATTCAGTTCCCCTCCCCCTTCCCGCGCGAAGCGCGGAAACTTTGACCTTTCATAGTTTAATGAAATTATTAGAGAAAGAAATACAAGATTCGTTGTTCCATTGTCGACTCTTAATCCTTCTCTGAATTCAGTTTCCCCCCCCTCCCGCGCAAAGCACAGAAGCTTAACGTTTTATTAAATTATTAGAGAAAGAAGACGATTCGTTGTACCATTCTCGACTCTTAATCCTTGTCTAGATTCAGTTTACCCTCGTCCGCGCAAAGCACGGAAGCTTTGACGTTTCATTAATTTATTAGAGAAAGAAGACGATTCGTTGTACCGTTCTCGACTCTTAATACTTATCTAAATTGAGTCCCCCTCCCGCGCGAAGCGCGTAAGCTTTGACGCTTCAATCAATCATTGAGAAACAAGGCGATTCGTTGTACCATTTTCGATTCTCAATCCTTGTTTGTATTAAGTTTTCCCCCCTCCCGCGCAAAGCGCGGAAGCTTTGAACTTTCATTACATTATTAGAGAAAGAAGATAATTCGTTGTTCCATTCTCGACTCTAATCTTTGTTTGAATTTGGATCTCCCCCTCCCGCGCAAAGCGAGGAAGCTTTGACCTTTCGTTACATTATTAGAGAAAGAAGATGATTCGTTGTTCCATTCTCGACTCTAAATCCTTGTCTGAATTTAGTTTTCCCCGCCCGCGCGTAGCGCGGAAGCTTTGACGTTCCATTCAAATACTATAGGAAGATGATGATTCGTTGTCCCATTCTCGACTCTTAATCCTTGTCTGAATTCAGTTTTCCCCCCTCCCATCCGCGCAAAGCGCGGAAGCTTTGACGTTTCATTAAATTATTAGAGAAAGAAGACGATTCGTTGTACCGTTCTCGACTCTTAATACTTGTCTAAATTGAGTTCCCTCCCCCTCTCCCGCGCGAAGCGCGTAAGCTTTGACGCTTCATTCAATTATTTGAGAAAGAAGGCGATTCGTTGTACCATTCTCGATTCTAAATCCTTGTTTGAATTCAGTTTTCCCCCACCCACGCGAAGCGCGGAAGCTTTGAACTTTCATTACATTATTAGAGAAAGAAGATAATTTGTTGTTCCATTCTCGACTCTAATCCTTGTTTGAATTTAGTTTTTCCCCGCTCGCGCGTAGAGCGGAAGCTTTGACGTTCCATTAAATTATTAGAGAAAGCTGATGATTCGTTGTTCCATTCTCGACAATTAATCCTTGTCTGAATTCAGTTCCCCCTCCCACCCGCGCAAAGCGCGGAAGCTTCGAGTTTTCATTAAATTATTAGAGAAAGAATACGATTCGTTGTACCGTTCTCGACTTGTCAGAATTTCAAAAATATTTCCTTGTCTGCTCCTTTTTCGTCCTATGTCCTTACTGCCCCTACCGCCCCTGGCTACGCGCCTGCTTTAAAGGGAAAATGCAACAATCATGATTGTGATAGCACACAATTAGGTTAATAGATAGGAAAGATCTATAACACTAACCATGGATAAATCCATGGTTTTACCAACATGAGTTCAAATACAAGCACAAGCCAGTTGGTATGAGCTGAATCCAAATGATGGGAACAATAAGAGTTGTGAAGCGGCCCTATACCGTTAATTTAAAATTTGACTGTTGAGCATATAGCTTCTATTTAAAAAACATCCAAAATATTATGCCCTTTTCAGATTTCTCACTAAAGAGTGGTGACCTTTGTAGCGCAGGGGCTGTTTTTAACGTTCAACTTTGAATCCGCGGCTCGAGATTTATGCAGCCGGCCCGGCCCCCTCTACTTAATGATGTTTGCCAATCCTACTGGAATGACCCCAAATCTCCCGATTACAGTTTTTCCCTTATTCGTCGTTACTGTCACTTAGCGCTATTTCCTTGTCTTCCCCCTTTCTCACCCGACTTTTCTCCCCCCCCCCCCCCCACTCAGTGTCATCTAGGGTACGCGCATTTATGTTCCCTCTCTTTGAAAGCACTACTCTATCTCCGGTGTGTAAAGTCAGTATACGGGCCGGATTTTTGTGTATTATGGGCCGGACTTTGTTGCGTGAAAAGTAACCCTTTTTCGGAGATTTTTGGGAACACAAATTGGGGGGGGGGGGGGGGGGGGGGGGCTTTCTTCGTTTTATGTTTTCCTTTTCTCTCTCTCTTTCTCTCTCTCTCTCTCTGTTTCTTTTCTCTTCTTCCTTTTCTCTTCTTTCTTTTCTCTTCTCTTTTCTTTTCTCTTCTCCTTTCTTTTCTCTTCTCCTTTTTTTCTTCTCTTCTCCTTTCTTTCCTTCTCTTCTTTTCTTCCTCTTTTTTTCCTTTTTTTCGCCGCCAATAGGGGGGGCCGCGGCCGTTTCGGCCCCCCCCTGGATCCGCCACTGCAAAATGGACCTTTGCTCTGGAAGAGCAGTGCGGGGTACGAAAAGTGAGTGTCATTTCCCTGCTTCCAAAAAATGCTTATTTCATTTTTTGTCTTCAAATCTATCATCTACCTTTTATATCCATAATTTTGTTGTGACTTATATACAAATGTATTTTTAGAAATTTAAATATTATTTTTGCATGCAATTATTTTTCCATATCTACATATCATTTCAACACATCCAAAAAGGATGAATTTCCTACGCAAATTTAATGGATTGAAATAAAAATTAAAAAAATGAAAAAATTCCATTAAAATAAATTATTCATGTGCCTTGGAGATAAAATCTCTGTGCCTTGTTGCGCTTCTCGAAGAAGAGTTATACCAAGGGATTCCAGGCAAGACATTAATCAACATTTGCCATTCTCCACCCAGGTGTAAATGGGTACCTGAAGTTTTCGGGGGTTACATGCAGGGCCCTTGGGGAAAAACGGCAGTGATACTGATGAGGCTTTATTTTGGTTGATGAAGAAAAAAAAACAGATTATTATGATTATTATTATAATTATAGTTGTTGGAAATAATATTATCCTTTTTTCCGTTCTTTTTCAGACATATGCAGGAAATTTTGATGCTGCCACATATGTGACCATACTGTTTCCTGAGCCAGTAACCGCACGGTACGTCACGTTGCATCCTGTAACGGTAGTAGATATTGCGGCTATGAGATTCGAAGTACTTGGTATCAACACTTGAACCATAACGAGTTATCATTAAATTGTTTCATTTAATGATTTGTATTCATTTACTTATTTACTTATTTATTTATTTGTCTATTAATCTATCTATATATGAATTGATTAATTCATTTACTTACTGAAATATTTATTGTGCTGTAGAATTTAAATTAAAGGTTGAGTCGATCGAAATTATAAATGATTTGAGTAAAGCGCAATAGTTTTGTCATAATAGAAAACAGAGAACACAGTTTGAAGAAGGTAGAGGAAGAATTACAGAAAAGGGGAAACAAACTTCTAGAGTTAGAGATGGCAAACAATCTATAAGAGTACTCGAGGCGTTCATCTGTGTTGCTGATGTCGCAGATCAGTTGATTGGTGTCTTCATTATCACTCTTCTGAACACCAAAAATGAATGTGTATACATAAATAGTAATCAGTTTGTTAGAAAAGGGTGAGGCGAGAAACGTGGTGAAGAAGTAGGTTTTTAGTCACGTTTTAAATAGAAAGTGGCTTGTAATTTAGGAAACGTTCAGATCTTGATATTTGTAATGACTTCATTGAGGTTCTTTTTAATGAAATATATTGTAAATATTTTTACATAAATGCCCTCTTTGTTTTTGTTGTTGTAGTGCATTTATCTGGTTTAAATTCTATATGTTGATGTTTTGTGTCATTTTAATCTTTGTATTCCTATCTTTTTTTTAGTATAAAAATGATGTAAAAAAAGAAATGATGTAAAATGTATTATCTTTGGGAATAACCTTGATAAGCCATTGGCCTCCGTTTTCCCCACCACATTATGATTACAATTGAGGAAGTTTAATTTTAACATTTATTATTGTATATATTATATGCATATATACTGTATTTGTTTTGTTTTTTAATCAGATGTGGAAATAAAACTTGAACTTGAACTTGATATTAACTTTAAAAACGAGAAGAGCAGGTCAGTTTGTGCAAATTCCGATTACAAATAACAAAGTTATACATTTTTGAAGTTGCAATCAATCAAACACAAATTGGCAATTATGTGACGTATCTTGCGAGCTCTCCTCCCATTTGCTCTGTACTATAACAAAAACATCAATATTTATTTTCCCTCGAGATAATGTTCAATGATACATGCACCATATATAATGGTCGTTGCAAATATGTATCTATTACATCCCTGTATGGGGAAAGATATATACAGTATTCCGTCATGAAGAACGAAGAAAATTAAAGTTCATGAAATTGTATGTACAGAGCCAATTCATGTTGATTGATCGCAACTTCAAGAACTTATAACTTTTAACTTTATTTTTGTTTGGACGTTCACTGACTTGTAGAGGTGGTGCGTTGAGCAAGTGTGCGCTTGTAAAAATGACGCCTCGGTGGAATGCTCCCCAGGGAGTGGAGAATGTGTATACATCGTGTGCGGAATAGCCCGAGTCCGATGACCGGGGTATAATAAATCTGTAAAGCGCTTTGAGAGGGCGTGCGGTCCTGAAATGTGCTATAGTAAGAACGAACTAATATTATTATTATAATTTTTTAGCTTTTATTAAACCAACCTTCATGGTGGATTTCCCATTTGAACCATAAATAGTGAATCCGAAGGTCAACGAGGAGTACATTTGCAGTGTTAGGAAAGTTGAATCATTCAGCAAAATGATTAATGTAGGGTTGACACATTTGACTTGTGGTATTTCGGTAGACGTCTACAGCCACTAGAATGTACAGATATTTTCAAAGGCGCCTTGAATTTTAGAATGCGATATACATCTGTGTGTCACGTATCTATTACTACTACTACTACTACTACTACTTATAATGTATTTATATACCGCTTATTTTATAGACATGTTCAATGCGATTTACAATTACTCAATATGATAATGTGTATTGATAACATAGGATACGATACAGTCATTCTCTGCCAAATGTTTGAGGTTATATTTGTATTAGATTCTGACGAACGGTATAGTTTGTTTGCCAATTACGTCAGAAAGGTTAATTAATTCGGGTCACATTGGTGACGAAGGCAGTTGAATATTTCGGAGGTAAAGATTTTGAATTGAGATCAAAAGTTTTACTAGTTTTACGTACGTATTGCCAATACAAATGAACTTTCATGATTGTTTCGTAGATTGATTAAATCTTTCTTTATCTGAAATCTAAAGTAAAATAAAATGTAACGCTTGATTTGTAGAGGTGTCGTAATAATACTAATATTCTGCTTTTATATTGCGCTTAATACATCTAAGATGTCTCTCAGAGCTTTACATAATAACCATTACCCCGGTCATTGGATTCAATACTTGCCCACACACAGTGGGTGCACAGTCTCCACACCCTGGGGAGCATTCCAGCCAGGCGTTACTTGACGCTCAAAAACTGTTTAACGACAGTTATGTTCTCGAGCAAGGCATTTTTATCTACATTGCTCCTCTCTACCCAGTGGCAGGTGTTAAATGGCTAGCCGGTAGGATAAACGAAGGCCAAAAGGGGACCACCCGGAATGCTCCCCAGGGAGTGGAGAATGTGCACATTTATGTGGGGAATAGTGATTGAATCCAATGACTGGGGTAATATTGATGATATTGTACGCTCTTTTGTACCATATATCTGTTAAATTGCTTTTTAAAGAAACAGTTATTAGCCTACTATTATTATTGTTATTGTTGATTGCATGCCTTATATTACCATGTGTCCAAATATAAAGCGAAGGACATTAGTATTTGTTTTCAATGTGTCTAAATGTTTATGCGACTGCTGAAAATAATTGCATTGTATATACTCGCCCATTTTACTAAACATTCAGCACTTGACTAATACTTATTTCACTACGCTGGAGATACGACAGCATTTAATATTCGGTTATGTTGAAAGTACTGTAACAGTACTAGTTTGATGTAATTATCATGCATGTATCTAGTATACTGTGAATTCAGCAATGTGTGCATTTCATAAGCCCAATAAGTAGGGCTACATTGTCATTTAATCATTAGTCGCACTTATTCATTGTTTTCAAAAAATTAAAAAAAGGAGAGAGGAGAAAGGTAAGAAATTATCAGAATGGTTGAAGAGAGTTTGAGACGATGACTTTTGAAGAAGTGCTTCAATACCAGAGTCAGATGACAAGGTTTTGTTCTATTTCATAACTTAGAAATATATTTTGTGTTATTTACGTTGACTTGGTAATCGAACAATTCATCATTTTCTGGAGCCAAAGTGTAATTTGTTTTGGTATTAATTAGCATTTTCAGTTTGCTGTGTGTCTAAAACTACTGAAACTTTTATATTGAAATTTTAGGAATTTCACCCAACATGAATGTCAAGGTTAATATGGTAGGTTTGAGTGTATGGTAAGTGTAGAGTTGAAAATGATCGTATGTGCAAAAGTCAATAAATTCAACTTCGTGGAGAAAAAAAGTTGGAAGATGTAAAAGTTGTAGCGACTCCTCTTATCGGAGACAGGACGAAATTAATTTATTCAGACTAAGACGATGTATAATATTTTGAAATGTCATTGCTATTTTATGTTTTTAAATAGAAGTGAAATAAACTAAATTGAAATGAATTGAATCATCTGTATTGTCTCATCTGTATAGCACTAAGACTTGTTCAGATATGGCACGGTGAAGCATCGCAAGAATGAAAGCCGCCATGTAAACGAATGGCAACTGCGGGCCATATAGCACTTTCGTGTATTTACTGAGCAATTTGAAGTGCATTACATTTTTTCGTCGTTATATATGATATATATATATCTAGAAGTAAAAAAGGAAGACAAAAACGCTGCGATTTCGGTGTGTAATATCCGAACGAGGCTCAATATTAAGAGTAACCCGATTGGCATGGCACACTAAAATTACATTTTACAGCCAACCCAATAAACAAAATTACGTGAAAATCACGTCAATATGAAGGTATCGACTTGAGTAGAGTTACGTTCTTCAAACACCGGACATTTACGTAAATGTGTTAATACGTTTATTGCACTAGGTCACTTAAAACACACGTACACTAAATCACGCAATTGTCACTGCAATATCACCATTATACTAACGTGATTATCCCTACCTTGGAGACAATGGTTTGTAAACCTAATACTCCCGTGTTTGTTTGGTTATGAAATTACATCTTCATAAACGAAATTATCGCGTCACAGAAACACGTGAAGCGTTAGTGATAGTTTTAGTCAAAATATCTGCGTAAAATTAACATGAATATTACGAGGCTGACTTGAGATGAATCATGTTCTTCATTCACGTGAAATTGACGTCGAAGAGGAAATATGTTACTGTAACTCGCGTTCAACCCAATAATTACGCAAATGTTACACAATAAATGAACCAAAATAACGACGTTCTCATCCCGTTTCTGAACATCGTATTTTGGATCTTCCATAATTACGTCCAGGCGCGCCGGAAGCAGTTTGGGATTAGAGGGGGTGGAGGAGGGGGTGGGGTGGGTGCAAACATCCTAGTTGCAACTGGTCCATTTGATGAACCAGTTAATGCCAACTGGTAACCCCGGAAATTGAAATGGGCTAAATGATCCAGTTGATCCAGGCCAGTTAGAATTCAACTGGTCTAGCTGAGCCATTAGAACCATTTGGTAAAATTTCCAACCAGTTGAACACTTGTACGTCTGTATTTCCAATGTAAAGGCATTGGTAATAAGTAGACTTACATAATTTAATTAATCGAAATTTTTTCATATACTTGTATTTTATTGAAATTATTTTAGTTCATAGTTAATGTTTCCCTTATTCATGTTTAATTAAATGTTATTTATACGAAGTAGCGAAATGTCCTAATAACTGGTAATTTTCATTTGTAGTATTTTCGAAATGAATTGCATATAACTAAATCATCAGTAATTGAGAGATATGCTGTAAATTCAGATAAATTGTTTAAAAAACATAGATCTGCACGCACCCCATATTCAATATGCAAATTAATTGGTGTCAGCTGGTTCAACTGGAAATATGTCAATAGTCAGTCATCAATTGGTGCAACTGGATATATGCACACAGACCAGTTATCAACTGGTGCAATGAAAAGATGCCAACAGTCAGTTATCAACTGGTGAAAATAGAAATATTTTAACAGTCACGGGATTATAACCACGAAACTTAAATGGTAACTGTGAAACCATCAAGACACCCAAAAATAACTCATATTTCACACCTAGAAATCACGGAATACCCATATTATATTAATAATCCGTTTGAGTCACGAAATCATCACCGCGGAACTGCTGGCAAATTTGACTACCCTTTAAATAGGTGTTTTAAGACACCTAATAATTACTAATTTTTCACACCTAAAAGTCACGTATGCCCAGCTTAGATTAATAATCCGTTTGAGTCACGAGATCATCACCGCAGAACTGCTGGCAACTTTGACTACCATTTAAATAGGTGTTTTAAGACACCTAATAATTACTCATTTTTCACACCTAAATATCACGGATTCACTGCTTAGATTAGTAATCAGTTTTAGCTACGTGATCATCACCAAGAAAGTTATGGTAACTTTGAAACCATTTAAAAAGGTGTTTTAAGACACCTAATAATTACAAATTTTTCACACCTAAAAGTCACGTATGCCCGGCTTAGATTAATAATCCGTTTGAGTCACGAGATCATCACCGCTGAACTGCTGGAAACTGTGACTTCCATTTAAATAGGTGTTTTAAGACACCTAATAATTACTAATTTTTCACACCTAAATATTACGGATTCACAGCTTAGATTAGTAATCAGTTTTAGCTACGTAATCATAACCAAGAAAGTTATGGTAACTTTGAAACCATTTATTGAGGTGTGTAAGACACCTCAGAATTACTAATTTAATATAACCAGAGATTCACGGACAGAACAATAATACGATTAGCCGGTGTAAGTAACGTGATTATTACCATCAACCTTGGATAACCTGTGAAACCAATCGATAAAGGTGCTTACAAGACCAAATAATTACCTATTTATCACCACCATCGGTTAACGGACACAAAACTCGTTGCTTGGTCAAGTGGTTATTTGGTCATAAACACTTGATTTAAAGAGGAAAGTGGAATCACGTTACTCCAGTCGCGTTATAAATTGGTGGTTTTTAGGTTAGATGAAAACGTGAACAGAAGTACCTTTTTTGTTTAAATGAAGGCACGTGTCGATAACGTTTAAATCTAGTTCAAAAGGCACCATACTTTAAAATCACTTAAAATACACTCCCAAAAGAGGTTACTTTTTAGTGTTTTGTTTATTGGGAAGACTGGCAGCACGAAATAATAATCAACTGAGAGCCTGTATAGTCTTCATCTCGCTTGTGAGTTGTGTTGCGTGTATGATTTGGTAAACAACTCTCAGTAGAATTGGGGACGGGATTGAAATAATCACGATTTGACGCTCAGACGCGATCTCGAGTCTTGTCAACTTCATAATAAATAGATATCTGCTATTTTTGCGAGATATTCGACTAACCTTGAATAAATGTGTTAAAACTCAAATGTGATACCCCCCCCCCCCCCCCCCACATTCGTATACACCAGTGGTTATTGAACGCATTGTGACCAAAGTGTAAAATGCTTCAAAGATTTCAACACACACAAATATGTGTAGAACCTTTGTTCCGCACAGCTACTTTATTCACCTGCCATTCATTAACACGTTAAAAACAAATTTTAAAAAACAAACAAACAATGAAATGCCCCGGTTTCTTGCACCATATGGAGTGTCGTGGCCGAGTGGTCTAAGGCGCTTGACTCGAGATGCGGAGGTCGTGGGTTCGATTCCCGACACGGCACTAATATCCTAAATTTGGCAAGATAATAACCTGCACTTGTTACTCTCCACCCAGGTGTTAAATGGGTACCCGGTAGGATGCGATCGTCATTGTTGGTCAAACAGTTTTTGAGCGTTAAGTAACGCCTGGCTGGAATGCTCCCCAGGGAGTGGAGATTGTGTACACATTGTGTGCGGGCAAGCACTGAATCCAATGACCGGGGTAATGGTATATCTGTAAAGCGCTTAGGGACATTTGTAGTAAGCGCTATATAAAAGCGGATTATTATTATATGAAAACGAGCCTTAAACCTTGAATCCTTACGACTTTCTTCAGGATATTTCTGCTTAAAGTGCTTTAACTCACCTCCAGATGGAAGAGCACCCGTCATTAACTGAAAAACAGGACTCGATCTCCTCATTTCTTAGGATGAAAAAGATGACAAGAAGAGTTTGTGACAACTTACCAAAAAGACAAGCAAGAAAACCATCAAACTCACCTGCCCAAAATTTTACAGAAAAAGTCCTTTATCACCTTCATTTGTTACATGTAGGTAATTAAATAAAATAAATTTCTGTGATACACAAAACTGATAAACAATAGTTTCTCATCCAGGCAAGGATTTGTATTACCCATGCTTGCAGAGCCTGTGTAAAACACTGGTATTCGTTTCTCTCAAAAATATAGATTAGTTCACCTAGCCTCCCTTCATTTGTCCATGTACCAGTATCTACTGTGTCACATTTCTATGTCTCTTTATCAGTTATCATCTATGTTGTATTATGTTAAGTTCACGAGGCACTATCACTTGGGGCTAACTTGTAGCTCCCGATTTACCCATTATTTAGAGAATTTACCATATGTATTTTTCCAAATCCAATTTTGCTAAGACACTATTCTAATACGAATACATGGAATGAAAACTAATAAAACAAGATAACATCAATTGTGATTTCATGTGCTCGTATCGAAAGAAAACCGATCAACAGAATTACACTACAGAATTACAATGCATGCCCATTACTGTCCACATTGCTTACAACAAAGTGAAATACATAGGATAGGAAAGACAGGAAACTGAGGTTATAGTAGTGACATAACAGGATATGAACAGGATGTGCTTTCCTGCAGGTATGAATATCAAGGTCAATTCAATCAGATGTAATGCCATCTCAACAATATATTTGATATTATTCATACTTAACAGCATTTAACTTCTATACCAAATATTTCAAGAGCGAATTTTACATGATGGTCGGACACTTCCGATAGTTAGGAGGTCCAATCAAAAAGCAGTTCCTGTTCTAGATGCAGTTTTTTTTATCGGATGTGTAGGATATGTAGGACATACACAGGAAGAACGACACAGATTGCAGTCGAGCATTGTGAGTAATTTTCCTCCTACCCACCAATTAAGTAATAATGAGGCATTCAGAAGTCATACAGAGTGTCCTACCAAAGCTACTAACGTACTTAAAGCCTGTGATGAAATGTATACAGTGACTGTCCACTAGACAACATCATCCTGAAATGTTTTAAAGACTCTAAAACATTTCTAATTCTAGCTGGGGAAAAAGGAAAATAGATCTGTGTTGCAGAAAGCATCTTTACTCACGAATGGGTAAGAGAGAAAATATTTCGAACGATTGACTTAAGAAACATAAATGTATGTTTTAGAATGTTTTCAATATACAAAATATACAAAATATTTGAATCATTCTTAACAATTTTGTTGTAATTTGTAATTTGACTTTTTGTTTGGTGTACATTTTTGTTTTAAGGAAACCAGCCTGCATGTGAATCATCATGGATTTCTTGACAACAGACATAGTAGGGAGCACGTTGAATGTCACTACCACTGCAGAACCAACCATACCCCTGATCTACACCAGTCAAACAGGTGCTACAATCATCGCCTCTTTGGCGATCACCATAGGAATACTTGGTATGATAGGTAACTTATTGGTGCTCCTGGCCGTCTCTCTCTCCAAGGACCTCCAGAACTCCACAAATGTTTTTGTGGTGAGTCTCTCTATATCTGATTTCCTCTCATCTGTCTCTCTGCCATTCCAAGGCATATCAGTGCTCTCTGAGACTGGATGGCCTTTTGGGAAAGGGATGTGTGATCTGCTGGGAACGATATTCATCTGGTCTAACCCAACCAGCATCCTGACTCTAACTGCAATTGCAGTCAACCGTTACATTATCATCACCAAGGGTAAGAGAGTACAACAGAAGATCTACACACACCGTGGAAATGCCTTCATGGTAGCACTTGTGTGGCTGTTTCCGTTCCTAGTTCTGGTGATGCCTCAGCTGATTCCCGCAACGGGTGGGATAGTGTATGATCCCAACTTCAGATCCTGTCTGTGGGATTTGGAACATCCTTTAGCTATCGTCTTTCAAAGTATAGCCTCGGTCATCTTTACTGGTTGTACCTTCATCATATTCTTCTGCTACATTGCAATCTACCGCTTTGTCCGGAGACATGTCATCAACACACGCAGCAGGCTGAGAGAATCCAATGACAACCTGGCAATCGATGGCAGAACCAACCAGCAGTCGTCGCGGAAGGGTCCAAGCGTCAAACAGATCAATATCACCAAAAATTTGGCTCTTGTTGTGGTAGTCTTTTTCATCTGTGTTTTGCCTTTCGCACTGAATCTGTATTCACCACACCTTGGATTACACACAGCCTATCTAGCCGGTCTTGTGCTTTTCCCTAACTGTTTGAACCCTATGATTTACGCAGCGCGTCATCCCTGCTTCAAGGTCGTCTTCAAAAGCATGTTTACATGCAGGTTTCACAATATTCCTCATCCATCGGAATGGCTCAAAGCCCTTCTTCACGACGCAGGTTCAGTGAACAGAACAACACAATCAAGCTCTACAGTTTGATGCATGTCTAATGTGTGCCTTCTTGAAAAAATAAGAAAATATATATACCTTTCTGTCAGGGTGTTCATAGAAATCACACAAAAGATGTCTTTGGAACGGTTTGAAGCCCATAGTACACACAGAGAAAAAGAGGTGTAAATTTACTCCCTATAGGGAGTAAATGCTTGTCGAACTAAGTGACACCCCTCAGGGAGTAAATCTACTCCCCAATGTAGGGAGTAAATTAACATCCCACAAGAAGGTGTAAATTTGCACCCCAAGGTTATGATTTTACTCCCTTTAAGGAGTGAAATTTGCACCCAATGGTGCTTAATTAACACCTTATGGTTCCATTTTCATGAAAATGGGTTCAAATTTACACCCGTGGAGTTGAATTTTATACCCTATAATTATGATCGATTCCACACCCTGTGGGGAGTAAATCTACATCCTTTTTATGCACAGCATCAACCCATTGATCATCCCTCGAGCAATCAATCATCCATGCTTCGTAATCACCTAACAGCAGTGGCGGATCCAGGGGGGGGGGGTTCATTATTCATGGTAAATAAAGAGATAAGAAGGGATAGATGCAATAGAAATGTTTACAATTTATTTTGTATTTTCCTATTCCATTAGCCCTGTCTTATGACATTTTAAAGGAAAAGTCCACCCTGATATTAATTTGATTTTTATAGAAGTAGAACAATGAGAGGAGCAGGTCAGTGAAAAATTGAGCAAAGACCCGCATTCAAAATAAGAAAGTTATTAATTTTTTCAACTTCAATTTCAATTTATTCATGTTCCAATAAAACATTACACATCAATTAAAACATTTAAAACAAATGTAGAAATACATGTTGAAAACAGAGGGGTCTTCTAAAAAGCAATTCTTGTACAAGTGTGAACACCTCAAATGATACTTAGGAATAATGAGTAATTAAAAAGTCCGTAAAGTTCTACAAAAGGAACTACAAAATAGGGGGAAATGGGGATGTCAACAGAGACGAGAAAGGGACGAGCCATCGTCACCTATAGGCCTTTATAGAAGCAGCCGATGGTCTCTTTCAGTTATTATCTAATCTAAAAGTATATACCTAATATAAGAATAGATAATTATTGAAATGATCAATGTATATAGAACACAAACAGTCAATGTTATCTAAATACGCTATATTTTTCTCTCACTCGCTCGTAAGAATTTAGAAACTAGATAAGTCATAATGTGTGCATGATCGAGACGTCTAGTAAATCATTGTTTCTTGTATAACTGTTTTCGACTGTGGTTTTTTTGCTTTCAGCAGAAATATTAAGGGTAAATATTCGGACTGCTCCTCGGACAATAAAAACACAATCATCATCAATCATTTACAGGAACTTGGGTGATTCTTACTACTGTATGTCTGTATATATCTTCAACTGGTGTATATTTCTGTACATGTTTTACATATAGGTATTATATACATTTTCTTTGTTAAGTCTCAATATGGTCTTAATTAAAAAATCTTGATTTAAAACAAATATTTGTGTCATCTTCATCAATTTATTTATTTATTTATTCACAAGTCATAATAGGTCCATGATATTTACAAATACATCGATCTGACAATGGCAAGTTGGTGTTTGTAGCATGAATGCCTGAGGTGATCCCAATAAATGAAGTAAAACCAGAACAAAAGGAATTATCAAGGTGGATTCATGATAGAAGCCATAGCCTATTGTCCAAGACAATAGGCTGGTTAACAGCTGCACATAAATCCAACGAATAGAATCCAACTCCAAAAGGAGTCTGCATTATACAATCGTACATGTTGCAAGCATAGTAAAACACAGTGCACAAAACATATAGTGCGGTATGGTATGTAATCCCGTAGGATTTTTGTGCCAAAATGGTGATTAGAGGTTTTAGTTCAAAGTTATCTTTAAAACTCGATGTAAACACATCTAACACGTCCTTAATACAGTAATGCACGTATATGCATACAGTTAATACACATGTGGGCAAAAAATGTTGTTTTTGTGAAAATCAAATCAATAACTTTGGATTGCTATAACTTTTTATTGAAACGATATATAAACCTCTCACTCGCACAGGATATTGTCGTTGTAGCAAATTCCTGGAAAGTTATGAAAAAAATGCAATTCCCTATTTTGATATATGGAAAATAATGTTTTTTGATAAAATTCAATTTTTTATGTTTCATGTTTTTTACTTAAATTTGCGATGTTAATTAATCCCAAATTCTTTGAAATTAGTATCAAAATGAAGATAATTTAACTCTCTTTCATATGACACCAAACCCATGGTGGTTCAAGGTTTACTTAAAATATTATTTACATAATACTATTTTGTCGTCAAAAGGGCCACTTTTTTGGTGGGGGCGTCCCCCTGGCCACAACCACCACTTAGAACATGCCATGCCAGATTTCTTATGTGGAGCTATGCGATCTTTACATCTGTGCACATGAAAAATGGTTTCCTTCCCAGCTAGGTTGACCCCCCCTGGCTCCCGGTCTAGGACCCCCCAGGAAATGAAGGAGGGGTCTGAAAATTTGAACCCCATCATTTTTGGCCCATTTGGGACCCTTTTGAAGCCAAAACAGCCACACAAAAAAAAATCAACTTTGGCACAAAAATCCTACGGGAGCTGTTTCAGTGACATACTGTACCACACTAATAGGTTGCAAAATGGGATCAATTTGTAGAAGGTTTAGTATAAATCAAAAATAAAAAGCCTCATCTTCTGAGGTAGTTTTGCTGTTCTGCTGGTGTCCAAAGTGTTCCAGAAATCAAATACTTCAGTTGGTTATGTAAAGTAATAGCCAAAGTACAAACTTAACGACGAAAAACATGACAAGTTTGGGAGCATCTTGAGGAGCTGTCTTGACGCTCACTCGGCTCCCCCCCCCAAAAAAAAATAATAAAAAAAATAAAATAAAAATGAAATGCATAAACCAAAGTATTGCCTGTGAGATAAGTGACGTAAAGAATAAGACTATGCGTCAGGCTAACCGTAAGCCAATAAGCCTTTTGCTCGCCAGCCACTGAATTCTTCTATTTAAAAAAAAAGTTTAGCTTTTAAAAATCCAATTTATCCAAATCTATATATCAAAAAAAGTAAATCTAATTTTAAAGGAATACAAATCCTAAGAGAAGAGGCGTAAATATTCACTTCTGAATGACAAACGCCTATAAACTAAAACAACAACAACTCCCTGCCTGGAAAAAAAAAGTGTATCTTTACATTTTTTAACGTTAATTTTACCCATTTTTGGAGATGGTCCCCCCCCCCCCCTGGCGCTCAAAGGGAGGGGGGGGGGGGGTGCAATTTTTCAACTTTTCGAGGGCCCAAAAAAAAAATAGTGCTCACTACCCCCCCCCCCCCCCCCCCCTCCCCCCCCCCCCCCCCCCTGGGCGAATTTTCGGCCGGCGCGATTTAAAAAAAATTGGGAGCAAAAAAATTACTGGATCCGCACCTGCCTAACACTTAACAGTCACTTATTATCATCACCCTTTTGTCTACATACGTTTCACTGCTCTAAAGAAATCAGACCAGAATATGGGGGTGAGGCTGGCCTGGATGGACGTATCGGATCAAATGTAGTGGAAATATCTAAATACACAATCCTGCCTTACCGTTGTTATTGTTGTTGGTAATAGTTTAATGGCGTTTATTCAGTATTGAATATATACGCCATATATTCAGTCTTATAAGAAAATCAGTTATACATAAGAAAACTGAGAATAAAGATTTGTAATGACATAATTAATTAGTCAGTAACGCAAATTATTACGAGTCTCTGGATGGTTTGCAACTTCGTGTTTCTGCTTTTTGTATAAGTTTCATCTGGTCAGCCCGGTTTCGATTGCATGGAAAACTAGCTTTGCCCGATTTGAAACAGGCTTCGCGGCTACACCCACAACAAAAAGTGAGTCACCCTTACTCAAATTGATGAGTCACTGGTTTGTCCGTACAGCGAAACACTTGAAGGATCATGTGAGTCACTATGACTCGATACAAATTAGTCTTAAAGACTCACTTGAAGTGAGTCTTAGATAAATAAGACTCATTTGTATCGAGTCATAGTGACTCACATGATCCTTCAAGTGTTTCGCTGTACGGACAAACCAGTGACTCATCAATTTGAGTAAGGGTGACTCACTTTTTGTTGTGGGTGCATCATGACATAGACCCCCTACTCCCTAGGCCTATCACACACATACCATACCATGCCAGAGTCACTGTCCACATTTGCAATGGAAAATATATCCTAAAATATCACATTTTAGCGATGTAATCGGTGGCCCCGCTACCCGAATCTGAAAAATCTACTTTGTACGCACTAAATTAAGCCTTAACTTGAGATTTATTTGTCACCCATACTGTCACGAAACAATCTTGAATTAATTCGTTTTACATCAAATAACAAGGATCTAGGAGTTTCGTTGTATAAAACAATGATGCAAGATCATGCATGTTTTCATTCGACGCGGCTTCGTGCGATACAGTAGAATCTATACACTATGAACATGACTGACAATGAGAGCGGACAAAATATACAGTTCCTCAGGTAGACAAAGGAACATCCCTTCACAGCTATTATGTAAAAAGGTGAATATGCATGTGACACCTGTTCTACACATTTCTACATAATAGCAGTGAAGGGATGTTCCTTTGTCTACCTGAGGAACTGTACATTTTGTCCGCTCTCATTGTCAGTCATGTTCATAGTGATAGTTAAGTTACACACAGCCTCATCAACTCGAGTGCGGATATCGTAAAATGAACGCATGCATCATTTGTATAATAATCAGAAGATTCAGCCCACGAATCCAGTCATAAAAATCATCGTTTAAAACCATATGAATAATTATGCGTACCAATTTTTCACTAGCTGCAGTCAAAACTCTTCTGAATCCAAGATATAAGATGGCGACGCCCACTCGTTGATCGGGAATTCAAATATGGCTCGAGAATGCGCATTTTGGATGACGTCACGAAAGCATGCGCGCGCATGCATACAGCCTCACTTTCAAGTTGACTCACTTTTTTCTTCTAAAATGCTCTTATGTCGATCTTGACTCATTTTTTACGACCATGTGAGTCAGTCGAAGCATTTTGCAAATGCGTCAGCTCATGATTGACACACTGGTGAAATATAAATGAGTCAATAGAGACTCATTGCTCGTTACTAATGAGTCAATTTACACCTGACTCACGAAAATTATGCTTAAATGTGTCAAATGACTCACTTTATGTTGTGGGTGTACTCGGCATGCGTGCGCAGTGATCTTTTTATTTTGTAACGCACGGTGCCTAGACCATTCAGAAGCACAGAAACACTAAATTGAGACACATCGTACAGGGGCGCTCCTGAACCGAATTTCCAATCCATTAAAGTAAATTGTTATACTTATCTTATCACATTATCACTATTTGTTTGTAAGCAAACATTAAAGTGGGCTTTTTGTTAGTATCTATGCATAAAAATAGAACAAATTGAAATATGAACATTTTTCTCTCATATTATATAGGGCCTATATAGGCCTATATACCTGCCTTACCGACTACCTTCCCTTTACCTACACGTATACGAAGGCAATTATGTACTAGTTAGTAAAACAACACTTCTGCTAATTTCATTAAATTATCAAATATAACCTTCGATACAACCCCTTATTCTTGATCAGATAACTTTCACACAAATAATATGCCCAAACGAAACATGATAAATCTCGCTCATTCGATCCTTCGGACAGGCCCGCCCCCCCCCCCTTCGCCCCCCAAAATGTTTTTTAAAATAGGATACCTTTTTTTAAACAAAAAACAAAAGCGGCCCCCTGACCCCCCAAAAAGAAAAAAAAAGAAAAAAAATGTATTTTTATAAATTGCCTCCCCCCCCCTCCCGGGCTGAGTCGGCGTAAAATGTTTCCTCAAAAACTGAACCCCCCCAAAAAAAATAGGCCTATGTATATGCTCTTACCACCCCCCCCCCCTTATTCGGCTGGCTGATTCGCCGCTAAATATTTTCCCAATATTTGGGCCCCCCCCCCTTTTTTTTTTGCCACCGGCTGGATCCGCTCCAGAACAATAGAGCGGCCTCCATCAAGCTCCAACACATCAAGGAGATCTTTAACATAATGAAGCAGAACCAGAAGCTGTGGGGTGGACTGCGTTTTGAAGTCTCCATTTTCGCCCGCACCCTATCAACGGCAGTTAGAATCTTCTGCGACCGTCGTCCCATCGATCTAGAGGAATTTGTCAGCCCAATGGTGCTGATGAAGAGGTCCATCACCACTGCCGACTACGTCAGAGTGACGCGACGTCTGATCGGGCAGGCAGAGCTTTTCCTCCGCCATGCCGGTGTCACCAGCCACAATGCACGCCGAGAGCCGGTAACCATAGGCGCCGGAAGTGGGGGGGGGGGGGGGCAAAACGCATTTTTGCCCCCCCCCCAAAGCGCCCCCCCCCCCTCCAAAAAAAAAAAAAACAGTAAAGGAGTAAACATGGTTTGTATTTTTAATCCAAAAGAACGTAACAATAATAAAAACCTGAATTAAATCACATATACAATTCCATGCAAAGAAAAAGGAAAGTTCACAGGAATTAAATTTTATAAACATTGCGCATGCCACCTATACCGTATTTATCAATGGAGGTCTCTATAATAGCGATAAGCGCATATCGTGGACATATTGTGCGAGAATGGGAAAGCGTGTCCGTTTTTTTTTGTTATAGGGGTGAGAAACATGAGCCCCTGAACGCTGGCGTACTGATAGGGGGTGGGGGGGGGGGGGTGTATTTCTTATTTCTGATTTACATTTTCCGGTACTTTTTCTCCATTTTTTTAAAAGTCATACCCTTTTATGCGTTCGTTGGAAAATAAGAAATTCCCAAATTACAGTCAGGCGAAATACGCTTATTTAGAAGCCTTTATGTCATGGTCTGCAAAGTGTCTGAGCTCGAGCCCCCCCCCCCTCCTTTTTGAAAAAGTATGTTAAAGAGAAAAAGAAAGAAAGACGGAGAAAAAAATAAGTGACCTGCCAATGTCACAAATAAGGTATAAAGGCGGGCCCCTGGATGCTCATCTGACCGTAGTTAAATATTAAAACCTCTGAGATTCTGGGGGCTCCCCCCCCCCCCTTGGAACACGTCAATTGCCTTACAGAGGGCCCCTGGATGCTCATCTAACCGTAATTAAATACCTAAAACCCCTGAGCTTTCGGGGGCTCAGCCCCTTGACCCCCTGCCGAGGCTCATGCCCTGGACCTCACGCCAATTTACGCTCTACCTGATCGATAATACTCCACTTTGAAAAACGTTCCGCGGGACCTGCATGTAACGTGTAAGACTGGTGGTGATGCATATTTTTCGTCTGCCCCCCCCTTCCGAACTTTTTTCTCATTACGTCACTGCCCCTGGAATGTGTGCCCCCCCCGGAATGTTTGCCCCCCCCCCCCAATCCCAAACTGCTTCCGGCGCGCCTGCCGGTAACCCAAGCAGTCCAAAAGGTCTTTGGAGAACTCAAGTCATTGATGGGACACACAACTCATCATGGCATTAAGACCGACATGCTTGGTGGAGACAGAACCTGTACGATGACCTGGAAAGCGACAGGGAAGACACACCCCCACCCGAGGTAAATGAGGGATGCCTCACACTATTTTATAACATAATCTTAAGGACTTGCATTGTGGTAAAAATTTTAAAATGTATTTGATAATTTATGTTTTCCCTCTTTTGTTCTAACTAGATATGGTTTTATCATAACAACTAATATATTATTTTTTATTTTATTTTATCCAGCCTCATGCAGTCCAGCTAGCTCTACCGAATGCTGTCCCGCAATCTCCACCGGATGTTCCTCAACCTCCACTGCCTGTTCTGCAACCGCCACCTGTTGCTGACCCGCCATCTCTACAGGCTGCTCCGCAACGTCGACCTGATGCTGTTCCTCGACGTCGTCCTAGTGCTGCCTCCCAATAAAATTCAAACGCGTTTTTTTCTTCTAATTCGATTTCAGTGATTTAAAGTTTTTGCTGAAATGACATGATTTTCCGGGATTTCTCATTTTGGGGGGTAAATTATACTTTGTTATGCGTTCGTTGGAAAATTACAAATTCCAATATTTACATTCAGGTTAAAAATGTGCTTATTGAGAAGCCTTCGTGTCAGGGCCTGCAGAAAGGCGGGGCTCGGGGCTCGAGCCCCTCTCACTCTTCAAAAAATGTATGTTAAAGAGAAAAAGAAAGGAAGAGAGAAAGAAACTGCTTCCGACGCGCCAGGTGAGACATGAAAAAGGAATCTAGAGAAGTGTGAGGGAATAAAGTTCAATTACAGGACCAAGTTTCATTCGAATCATTATCATCATCGTCATCACCATCATTATCATCATCATCATCATCATCATCATCTTCATCATCATCATCATCATCATCATCCTCATCTGCATTGTCAATATCATCATCATCAAAATTTGTATATTCAATTACCTATCCGTTTCTGCTTAATAAATGTGTTAATATATTTCATGAGTTTTGTCTGGGGCTGTCGTATTATCAAGCAATCTGCTTACAATGACAGTCCTTCTTCCGCAAATAATGTTATAATGTTTGAGGAAATTTAGTATTTATGACAGTTTATCATTTCGTTTTTGAAAGTAACAATTTATATATATATATATATATATATATATATATATATATATGTATTTGCTTATTTATGATTCATTGTCAGAAAAAAACTTATTGGACTTTATATTATTATTTTTATCGAAAGACTGTGTACTTACATACATGCATTAGAAATCAAATCAAATCAAAATCAAATCAGAGTCAATGAAGGAGCCTAAGAGATACTACAAGACTTGAAAGTCTTGAGTTGAGAACCTGATTACGATGTTACTTGAAGTGTAACCCTAAAGGTTAACTTTTATTAAATTTACATAATATTGTATTTGGTCTTGATTATATTTCTTTGTTGAAATATCAAAACTTATTGACTTTGCTTACAGTTTGGACTGCACGGTGTATAAGTATGGTTACTCAGAATAAACTCAGATTAAAGTGAGGGTATTGCTGGACTAAAATGGTTACTGTAATGGTTGCTTATTTATTTACCATGTGACACACGAGTTAATGCCCTTCTTGCTCTGTATTTTGTGCCATTCATGCTTCTATCTTGGTGATGATGAATACACTTATTATGATAGAAGAATGCTGCAAATAGTTACATTTTATTATTGTTTTGTTGACTTTTTTAAACGAACTCATGTATAGTACACTTTTACCAGAAAATCGAAAGCTATTGTACATAGACCATATTGAAAAACCCAACTTTACCAAGTTTCCCAATTGTGTGTATGTAGTACCGACAAAAAATATAATAAAGTGGCGAAAACAAGATTGTTGTTTTTCTCTCATTGTGCTAGCTTATTTATTTATTTATTGAAAACTGAAGGGAAAGTACTGAACGAGTGGATGACTTATGATCAGAACAGTGTTTGCGTGTGTAAGCTGACAACCTTTTGGCAACTGATATTCATGCATAATTCATTAGTATACAAATAATACACATCAGTGAGGTCATTAGTAAGAATTACCCACACGAGGTACCTTTGGAACAGTCTATCACGCCCGAGGCGATAGCCGAGGGCGTTTGGACTGTTTTGAAGGTACCAAGTGTGGGTAATTTTACTAATGCCCGAACAAATGTGTATTATTTGTTTTATAAGATTATCTTTTATTTGTTTTATAAAATGATGTTTTCTAACATGATTTTGATCATGACCGGTCATTACCATTGGCTAATGACCGGTCATTACCCAAATTACGCGCGATTACGCGTTAAGCAAAATAAATGCCTGGTCACGTGTACGCTTTCAACCAATCATTTGATTAGGATCCACGTCATCATCTTATAATGTTCAATAAAAGCATATCATTTATGCACAATCATACACGTATCATAGTGCGCATTCGTGGAGTTTGCGCCAATTTATTAAGCGATGTTTTATTATCATTAATTTTAATGTGGTTAGTTTTAGAGAGGGAGGATAGGGAATATAGGGTGCGTTTAATCGACACTTTTTCACCCTAGAATCACGGTTTCTAAAGACGTTTAGTTTAAAACGCAATGCGTTCAAGCGATTTTTTCGTCGGTCGTAAAAATAAACGTGTTTGAAAACACAAACATGAAACGCTGAAAAAGATGCGTTTTGTATCATGATTCAAAAGAATCACGGTCGCTAAAATTCGATTGAACGGACGGAGTTCTCAATCATGATTGTATGACGAAGCCTCTTCCGGTTTGGGGAAAACCGCGCGCCCGCTTTGCATGCAATTTGCGTTCACTATACCATCGTTGCCTGTTCCGTTATGTTATTCCTTGTTTTTCCTTCTATCATTTTCTCTTTCTGTCTTTCCTTATGTTATTCTTTGTTTCTTCCTTTTATTCTTATGTTATTCTTCTTTTTTTTTTCTTCTATCACCTTTTCTTATGTTATTCTTTGTTTTTATCATTCTATCATTTGCTCTTTCTGTCTTTCCTTATGTTATTCTTTGTTTCTTCCTTCTATACTTATGTTATTCTTTGTTTTTTCCTTCTATCACCTTTTCTTATGTTATTCTTTGTTTTTATCATTCTATCATTTGCTCTTTCTGTCTTTCCTTATGTTATCCTTTGTTTCTTCCTTCTATACTTATGTTATTCTTTGTTTTTTCCTTTTATCACCTTTTCTTATGTAATTCTTTGTTTTAATCATTCTGTTACTTTCTCTTTCTATCTTTCCTTATGTTATTCTTTGATTCTTCCTTCTTTCACCTTCTCTTATGTTATTCTTTGTTTTAATCATTCTATCACTTTCTATTTCTGTTCTTCCTTATGTCATTCTTTGTTCCTTCCTTTTTTCACATTCTCTTTCTGTCTTTCCTTATGTTATTCTTTGTTTCTTCCTTCTATTTTTATGTTATTCTTTGTTTTTTCCTTCTATTTCCTTCTCTTTTGTTATTCTTTGTTTCTTCCTTCTATTTCCTTCTCTTTTGTTATTCTTTGTTTCTTCCTTCTATTTTTATGTTATGCTTTGTTTGTTCCTTCTATCAACTTTTATGTAATTCTTTGTTTTAAGCATTCTATCACTCTCTCTTTCTGTCTTTCCTTATGTTATTCTTCGATTCTTCCTTCTTTCACCTTCTCTTATGTTATTCTTTGTTTTAATCATTCTATCGACTTTATCTTTCTGTCTTTCCTTATGTTATTCTTTGTTTCTTCCTTCTATCACCTTCTCATTCTTTGTCTTATTATTGCGATCTATGCTCAAAACAGCAGTCGACAGTCGGCCGTAAACAATTCCAGAAAGCGCGCGCCAAAGTTCCTGGGCCATACTGCGCAGTGTGATGCGCAGTGGTTTGGCTCGCAATGAGCTAGAATCAGCGTTGATGAAAAATCGCTTGAACGCAAACCGCAGTGACCTTGCTTTTTGTAACGGCGTTTTGAATTGTGATTCATGTTTGTGATTCTAGCTTCGAAAATTCGATTGAACGCACCCATAGAGAGCGGGCGGGATTGGGGAAAGGCAGGGTAAGTTTATCTTCCTAAACTGGCTGTGGGTGAAGCTAGGAGAGAGAGAGAGAGAGAGGGAGAGAGGGAGAGAGAGAGAGAGAGAGAGATGGGGGAGTAAGGGGGAGTAAGGGGAAGGGGAACCAATGATGGACAAGAATAAGAAGAAGAGAGAGAAATGCTTATCAAAATGATCTTCCACCACGGGACTGTAAAACAAGAGAAAACACTAAAATGTATTATTTTCGAAATAAGAACAAAGTTTGTGGGACGAAAGAAGTGAAAGAAAAAACTTGCCGGGGAGGAGGGAGGTGGGAGGAAACAAAAGAAAATAGGAGTGAGAAAGAGAGAGAGAGAGAGAGAGAGAGAGTGATCGGGAGGGGATGGGGGGGGGTGACAGAAGAGCCGGGGTCAGGGAGGTCGCGCATGAAAAATGCTTTATTATTACGTAAGGAGACACGCGTTTAAAGTGCGCGTGCGCAGTAACGAAACTACTGAATATTCATCAGGCTTCATGACGTCTCAAGTGATTGCGCACGATTGGTTGATTGGTTGAAAGTCCGCTGATTGGTTGAAAGTTATTCTTCCCAAGTAATTTACGTCATCACCAGCTCATTTGCATACAACCGCTGTGCGGCATGGAGACTAGTTTTATCAACATACTCTGTTTATATGCCGAACAAGATAAAGGTGCGCAGAAATTCTTCTTAATTTTCTCAACTTTTAGAGTATTTTAGACACTTCTGACGAAAAATAAAACTTAATCAGGTAAGAAAATCTATATTGATCTATTTAGCCAGTTTTATAGAGAGAGAGAGAGAGAGAGAGAGAGAGAGAGAAGGAGAAAGAGAGAGACAGAGTGAGAGAGAGAGAGAGAGATTGAAATGACAAGATTTAATGAAACACGCGACTTCGGAAGTCAAGGTAATACTGTGCAAAGATAAGAAAAATGATAACGAGAGTTTGAGAAGAAGAAGAAGAAGAAGAAGAAATGATTATGATATAAAAATTATGTGAAAGGAGATGGTGAAAAGAGAGAGTTAGATAGATAGAAAGATAGAAAAGATAGAAAAATAAAATAAAATAAATAAAGAATGAATGAATGAGAAAACAAAATATGAATAAATAAGAATGATAAGAAAAGGAAATATCCAAGTAAACAAATATGTATGTGAATAAATAATCAAATAGATAATTAAGCAACAAATAAAAAAAAGATGAATGATTAAATGAACAAATATTAGATAAATAGACCTTGTTTCCAACCTGGTAGAATGTCTGGATTTCTTCGCTTTGTCGGTGGGATGGTGAGAAACTCTTCAAACCGTCCCATTCTCAGTCGAGACATCATCAACGAAGCTAAGATTCGAACAAAGGTAAGTTAGATTTATCAAATTATTACATTTAAACTTTTATGACTAATGTTTCCCTCACTTTGCATATTATTTTGGCAATTATTAGTGTTTAAAATGTCAAGAAGGTTTAGAAAAGTGTTATTTGTGTGATTATCACCAACTCAAAATTATTTGCTAATCTTCTAAAAATAAGTCATAGTGAGAATGATGTCATTGACTCCCATTGCTTTTCAGAAAATGCATGATCACATCATTCTCAAAACGGTTGTGAACGACCCCCTGAAATCTCGGCCCGTTCCTGAGAAGGTAGAGGATGTGGACCAAGTATACAGTATCGAACATCGAATCAAGGTATCTTGAGACTCTGGTCAATTATAGTTTGCTTGATGCGATTGAAAATAATTCTACCACTATATATCTAGTTATAGCTGGTTGTAACAAGAGTTATGGGGGTGGAGAATGGGAGATGGATGTGGGATGCTTGAATGCTAAAATTCGTGAGAGGGGGGGGGGGGAGAGGGGGGAGAGAGAGAGAGAGAGAGCGAGAGAGAGGGGGTCAAAAGATAAGAAGTGTGTAAAGCGTGCACATTAAGAAACGAGTTTGCAAATTCTTTAAAACGTCTAAAAAGTTACAGAGTTCCATGAACGAAGATCTTTAAGATAAAAGTCATTATAATTTTGATTTTCTTATTGCGGTATGGTACAGGCAGTTGTTCTGGAGATGGGTGATCACCGTGCCTTAACTAATGCTGACGTCATAGTGTCACGCCTGGAAGGGGCGTGGCATCTTCAGCAAGAATCCCATCATTATCTGGCCAACCAATACGACACACTTGTCTACAAACTCAGGGTATGTCTCGACCCTCGTTCTTCTCTTCTCAGTTCATCTATTACACTCTTCTTCTTTTTTATAACATTTCTTTCTTTTTAGCCTCATGCTTTTTCTTCTTCTACTGTCCCCTTTGCTTCTTCTTTCACGTTCTTCTTGTCCATTCTCTTTTCTTCTGATTATCTAATGTCTACCGACCTCTTCTTTTTCAACATATTGTTTACGGCGAGTACATGGAGCACGGCACACCCCCCCCCCCCCTTCTTTAAAACTTGATGCCCCTTTTTGTTTGTTCAATTCACCAATTTTGCCTCTTACCTATTTTCATGACTTTCGTATGACATCCATTGTTATTCATCACTATCCTATATTGCTCCTCGGTTTTTACTACTGCTATCAATTTTATCAATCCTAATATTCTTTTCTTTTAACCATCTTAACACATTTCTAGACCTTCGCTCGCGACATCAGGCTCAATACCAACATCGCCTCATCTGATGATGTCCTGATGATCATAACGAACCTTGATCAACGATGGCGCCAGATACAGAATCAACTGAGGGAGGTGACTGGAGCTCTGGACTCAAAGAACACACGAGTCAAGGTGAGATTAGCTGATCAATTTCTTAAAGGTAAAGACCAGTATTGGCAACGCCCCAATTTCAAAAAATGAAATGGAAGCTCTCATTACCAATCATGTGAAAGAATATGTTTTGACTAATACATGATGATAAAAAAATTGCCGGGAAACCGCCTACTAATTCATATATTTGGTAAATTTATTTCTCTCATGGTCTGGTGAGAGAGATAGGGTAGTCCCATATACATCTTTCTGTGTATAGTGCTTGTAACTTTACGAAGAATGAGCCAAATTTCTTATCATTTTGATGATTCCAGAACCTTGCAGATGCTAGATGCTAGATGATCGACCTTTTCTGATCGATTCCACAACGTTTCTTTCACAATGCAATCGCATGACCATTACTGGTCTTTACCTTTAACAGAATCAAAATTATATTAGTGGGTATGTTTGATATAGTCATTACTTGTTGTTAGTATCCCTGCCAATAGACTGTTCCTGTATAATATATATAAAAATTATCAGCAACTAAAGATCCTAGAGCAATTAGGGTTTTAAGACGTATTCAAGGAACAATAATTATTGTGCACCAACTTTCGAACAATTATCATTTCCAAGTGCCCTTTCCGAACCCATCAGCTTGAGGTTTCCTAACCGCACTAATTTGGGAAAATGGCACATTCAGTGCACAGCTCCCTACATGCAAGTCAATCAAATCTCAGAGTAGATGAATAACCTAGTACATAACTTAATTTTGTGTCATTCTCAAACAGGAGCTGGTATCCTTCCTTGGTGTGAAAACGCCTGTCACCGAGTCTAGCGTATTCGATGACGTCATGGTCAGATGGACAGACCAGCAGTCAAAGTTCAATGACCTTCAAAAGGCGTTGCAGGAGAAGCAGGAGGAAAGTCGAGAGGCATCCCAAGCTTTGCAGGTGATGATATAAAAACAAAATTACTAATTACAATTTAAAAGTACTAAGTGTCATTAATTCTTTTATGTAAATTTGAATTGTTTTCATTGTTGTAAACATGGTGACAAGACATAACCATGCCAGTAAATATTTGTTACGAATATACTGCTTGTCTGTGGCAACATGTGATTTTGTTTTTTCCTTTTCTTTGTTACCGAAGTGCATTCACGACATTATTTAGGACTGGCCCTTTGTCTTTGCTCTATAACTTCCACGAGGTCTTTGACCTAATATGCTTAATTCGGAAATGTGATATTCTTTCAAAATCATGCCGTGAAAACAATTTCTATTCTGATATTTTTCAAGTTTAAACTTTTTGTGAAAATAATTGTCAACCAACCAGAACATCTCAAAGCTGATGGGCGTTGTACGTCCTGAGAACAAGGACGCCCTCTGTGAAAGCATCGGAGGAATCTGGACCAGGAGCCGGAAGAAGATCACTGACCTCCAGCAGGAGCTCTTCCAACAGAAGGAGCAGATCCAGCGATCTGGAGAACAGCTCCAGGTACAATGGCACAATATTTTCTTTTGGAAATTAAAATAAATAAATAAACAATTACACACACCAATAAGTCAACTTCTTTCATATAATCCCTTCGTTATTTGTTTCGAAGGTTTGTCGTCTTTAAATGGTATTCACAGGTATGCCAGAGCCACATAGCACTCTTGTAATATCAGCAAATTTACAAACATTACAATCTGGATGGTCTGGAAAATCTATAGAATGATATGACCAAAAATTTAGTTTTGTCTTTGACATGTTCCAGCGAAGGAAGTACCTGTGATAACTTGTAGTCTAGAAGCAAATTCAAGTGTATCAACTAATCTATCTTTCTGCGTTATCTTCATCCGCACTATATCAGTACAAATTAATAGATAGTGAATAAATAAACAAGTAAATGAAACAAAATAAATTTAAATATATCTGGCCCGAGGTGGATTAAATTCTCTCTTGCAAACAGAACGTGGTCAGGATCTTTGGAGTGGTATCAACCTCTGTAGATGGAACGAACATTCTGGATGCTATCTCAGTAAAAATGGGAGGAGATGAAATCTCTCACCTCTCAACTCAGATCCTCGCTACTTGTTGAGAAAGATCAGAACAGCAAAGCTCATGAAACCTTACAGGTACAAAGTCTTCTAAAGAGATCAATAATATCATTTTTTTATAACATCAAATTATGAAATGTAAAAATATGCAAATTATAATGTTTATAAAACTTTTTTTTTAAACTCTCCTTGCAATTCTACACCATATCAGGTGATTTTTTTAAATATTTATTCTGTTATTCATTAATTCGTTTACTTATTAATGTTTTTTTGTTGTTGATGTTTTTAAATAGGACTTGGCAGATTTCATGGGTGTCGAAACGTCTGGTTGTGAGTCTACCATTGTTAGCGGTATGAAGGACAGATGGACGGAGAACAGACGAGAGGTCATTGAACTTCAAAGAGCCTTGAAAGAGGAGAGGGAGAAGACCCAGCAGGCTCAAGAAGCTTTCGTGGTAATTTTAATGTCAAAAATCTAAACAAACAACAAAAATATGCAACCAAATAACAGAAAGAAAAGAATTAAAGAAAAAAAAAGAGCGTCCTAGATGAATATTACCGATAATTATTTACAGTCAGTTACAAATAAGTGTAACGAATGGCACCCTGTATACAATCAAGACAATAGTAAGAAGTAATTAAAGTCAGAATCTCCTCTCCCTTACTTGCTCTCTTCAGCCCCCCCCCCCTCTACCCCTCTTCCTCGCTCTCTCTCTCTCTCTCATTTTCTCTCTGTCTCACTTTCTATCTCTCTACCCCTCCCCTCTCTCTCCCCCTCTCTCTCTCTGTATGTCTCTCTTTGTCTCTCTCTCCCTTTACCTCTCTCCCTCTCCCCGTCTTTCTTTCTTTCTTTCTCACTGTCTACTTGTCTCCGCACCCTTCTGACTTCACACCTATTCAGTAATGTTGTTTTTCTCCACCACCCTTATTTTTGACAGGATCATCTCTGCCGTCCTGGTCCAGTGCTTGCCTCAGGAGCCACTCAGACCGATGACCATCAGGCCCAATCGGAAGGCCAACTTTGTCACAAGTCAGTCCAAACAGATCGGTAAGAGAATTATTTTAAACATCGAATGTACAAAACAGTAGATTCATCATTTCAAAAGTAAATTGGCTTATGATTTTCATTTCGCTTGTCTCTCGGTTATAAAAAGAATGATGACCCACATCATGCCAAAAAAGATAGAAATGCTTAAAACAGAACTTAGCAGGCTGTCCATGTTTGCCTGTGGTAACTCTGCCTTTTTAGATCACTCTTTTGATTCAGTAGAATATTCTTGATGTAATAAAGGTTGTGATTATTGTACTATTTTTAAATTTTTCTTTTCAAACAGAGACCCCTTGTGAGTCTGAGGATCGTAGCTACACCATCAATGACTGTCTCGAGAAGTCCATGTTGAAGACAGGACCTGATCTCACTAATGACGAGTGGTTTGATGTCCTCAATGATGTTGCAGAAGGACTGAAAGCGCTTCATTCCATGGGATTCCTGTGTAATGATCTCAAAGAAGACAACGTACTGGTTGTCGAGGAGTCTGGACGCTGGCGAGCCAAGATCATCGACCTGGGATGGGCTTCTGAAATCGCCACTCCTTTTGTAATGCCTCTGGATGAAGAGCAAATTGATGTTTACCGTAGCGGCCGAGGGTGTTGCCATATTGCTCCTGAATGCGTGTTGGAAGCCAGGCCCTGCTCAACATCCAGCGATGTCTACTCCTTAGGCAGATTGCTAGCGATCGTAGGTCGCGCCATGAGGAATGATGATTTAGAGTGTTTTGGTACGCAAATCTACCTGGCTGATGAAGAACAGAGGCCAACTGTGCAAGAAATCCTCGACGAAATACAGCCGGTATATATAGAAGGAGGGGAAGATGGCCTCGGGTCATCTTCTTGTTAGTTTATTCATCGGAAGGGGAACGGGGGAAGGTAAAAACCATGTATAGCAGATACTGTAGCATATTTAAATTGAATGTAGAACTAATTGTAGAACTGCAGAAGGAGGAGAAGGACTAGTGGATGGGGGAACTGAATCCAGAACTGTTCTATAGTAGATGTATATAGGAAAAGAAGGATGATGGAGTAGAAATATCATTCAATATGAAGAACGATTAAGACGGAAAGTTTGATAACATCAATGAAGACTGTAGGAGGGAAAGGAGGAGCAGGAGATGACAATAGAGGAGCAGGCCTAAGAACAGCTACAGGCCGAGGATTGGTAGATTAGAAGTAGAAGTAGAAAGATCAGTGTGGTGATTTAAACCGGGGCAAAACGATGAAACTGTACATAACATTTTTAACGTATATATACTACTGTCGATTTGCTAGAAACAATCTGCTTTAGAAATCAATCATTGTGTTTAATATGTATTGTACCATTGTATATATTGTTATCATGACTAAGCTATCTGGGCAATAGACACAGAGTAAGTTCGATCTTGTAGAGCGCATTTCATGACCAAAGGAAATTCCAATGCGTTTTACATTGCTTATTACATTATCTGGATAATGGTAACATTTCAATCCTAGAAAGTCAAATTTAAACTACAAATTGAATCGACAAGTGCATGAACATCAGGTGATATTAAGGTGGAACGAGATATCACACGGTGAACAACAATGCAACAGAATGTTGGTCCCAATGCCTGTAAAAGTTTGATTATATCGAATCCACTCTTATAAACTACCGTGTATTCTTTAATATCAACATATCTTTACAAAAACTTGACAGAAGAAAATATTATTTATGGAAAATACTGAAATATAAGCTTCATAGATATGTAAATAATATTTTGTGATATATTCCACAGGTGCATTTGAATTCGTATTTGGATAGAAACAAGAAGAAAGGTAATGAAGTAGAAAACAAAGTCAAGAAAGCAACCAAAAGGACCACGAATAACAACAATTAAAAACATAAAGAATTTATTATGCTGTAAATATTGTATATATTATATTAAAATAAAACTTATATATTGAATTAGCGTTTGTTTGTGTTTATTGTTATTCTTGATATTCAAAAAATAAAAGACAGAAATGGTGAGCGAGAGAGAGAGAGTGAGATAGAGAGAGAGAGAGAGAGAGAGAGAGAGAGAGAGAGAGAGGGGGTGGAGAGAGGGTGGAGAAAGCTGTTATATGATTGTTTTATTTTATTTACATATATAATTAGAAGCACTTTGAAAACGACCTGAAACCAATACGGTTGCACTCTTTACTTCTTTATGTTCAAAAGTTATAGTACGGACTTTTGATTAGCGTCATAACTCAAAAAGCTTTGAAGAGAAGGATGAACAAAGGATATAAAAAGGATGAAAATTTTTGTTTCACTTTTAAGGATTAGTTTGGTCTATTGTTTCCATCATTCGAAGTTTCAAAAGGGAAGTCACACGATGTCACTTATACGATGCACATAAATGCACGGGGGGAGGAGGGCTAGGCTATAGGCACATTATTATTATTTTTTTTTTTTTTGTCCCGGAAATTAAAAAATTATGCCGACCGATATTTCGTTCAGTGGGGGGGGGGGGGGGGGGTCAGTTTTTTTCTTGCCCTTAAGCACATTTTTTGTTTTTTACACTTGAAAAAAGGTGAGGGGGGGGTATCCTCCGATACCCACACAATTTTTTTGGGGGGAGGGGGGGGGGGGTTAACCCCCCCCCCAAAAAAAACCCCACCCCCCTGTGTATGCGCCTGCAGCATAGTGTGATTTGTAGCGACCGCTTCGTTAGCGTTTTAGATCTATAAGTGAAGCGTGAACGTACACGATTGTTGTACATAGTAATGACAATAATGACAATAATATTATTAATAATAGTAATGATGCTAATTATAATATATAATAACAATAATAGTCAAATTGTAATAGTGCTTAATACTATGTTTCTACTTGTTTCCTGGTCATTGGATTCAACTACTGATCCGTACCTCATATACGTTCCGCATCATTTTACAAGCGCACACATGCCAATCCAATCACATTTACGTTCGCATCCTACCGGCTACCATTTAACACTTGGGTGGAGAGTGTTCCCATTTTCCTTTGCAATAAGTGTCCAGTTTCCATTCTCATAAATCTTGAAATTATCTTGAATAAGTGCCCTTTTTAATCTCTAGTAAGTGCCTCTTTTCAGGTACGAGAAGTACCCCTTTTCACTTTTAATAAGTGCCCCCTTCACCTCTGATAATTGCCCTATTCAAAACTGAGAGGTCCTCCTTTTACTTTGACAACTTCCCCTTTTTTCCTTTGTAAGAAGTGCCCCTTTTCCTTTTAATAACTACCCCTTTTTTAAACTCGGATGAGCACACCTTTCATTTTAACATGTGCCCCTCTTATTTTCTAATAAGTGCCCCTTTTCCTCATGATAAGTGCCCCCATTAAAAAGAGAGAGCTCCTTCCCCTTCTCATAACTACCCGTTTCCCTTTCTAATAAGTGCCCCTTTTACTTATAAGTGCCCCCATTAAAAAGAAAGAGCTCCTTCCCCTTCTCATAACTGCCCCTTTTAAAAAATCTGAACGGTACCCCCTTTTCATTCAACAAATGCACATTTTCCTTTATTATAAGTGCCCCTTTTACATTTTCATAAGTGCCCCTTTTCATATCTGGTCAGTGCCTCTTTTCAACTCTGATAATTCCCCTTTTAATAATGATACGTGCCCCTTTTCCTTTCTAATAAGGGACCTATCCCCTTTTCACCTCTTATAAATGCCCCTATCAAAATCTGATGGGTGCCCCTTTTCCGTCAACAAATGCCTATTTCCCATTTTCGTAAACGCCTCTTTTCAGGTGAAAAAATGCCTCATTTTCACCTCTTAAAATTATCCTTTGTACTTTGACACGTGCTCCTTTTCTATTCTAAAAAGTGTCTTATCCCTTTCGATAATTGTCCCCTTTTCATGTAATAATTAAACGTGCCCCTTATTTAAAGCGACTGAGAGCAATTTCCCCCAAAGTTCCGTTATGAGAATGTGCTTATAACCCCATCACGATTGGCTTTTTTCCTCTTTATAAGATGTAATTTTTCGCACTGCGACCTCACAGATCTTTAAAATTCTTCTCGCTCGCTTCGCTCGCTCGTAAATGCATGTTCAGACATCACACCCAACTGTAAAGTATGATGCTTAAGCGATATCTTGTATGATGTATGAAGAGAAACAAATATTGAAATCATCCCTGATAATGTAATCACAATGTAGGGATATATACCAATGTCTAAAAAATTGTATATTTTCGCTTTGAGATTTCCCACTGTAGGTGCCCTTTTTTTTCCAGAAAAAGCCTTTTTTTGTTGGTGCCCCCCCCCCCACTTTGGAAGTCGCTCGGCCGCCCCTGGAGTGAGTGAACTTACATGCAGTACAAACAGAACCATAAGAAATATATATATATTCCTTTTTAAAGCCCCTCTGCACTAGTTTGGCATGGAGGGATTAGACCTCCGTGCAAGGTCGCTGGCAGGTGATTATCTCATCAAATCAGCTCTCAATTAACATAAGAAAAAAGGCATCATGGGGGATCAACGGGTACCACTTGGGCATTGTTGGCTGTATAGAGGGCGCAAGTAGCTATAGTAGTGGAGTGGGGCTTTAAAGACACTTACTGAAATTTTTAGACAAGTCACACTATTGCTGTTAGTTAAATAAATCATGATTTATTGGCGAATATATGAATCAAATATACACATTGGATGATGAATCACAGAACAATATAAAGGCTAAGCCACTTACTCATGTAAAATGTTTGCACATAACAAATCAATACTGTGGAAATAATTGTGAAAGTTATATATTCCGTACAAGTATTGGATACTACCACAGATAAACCATGATCAATGCTAAAGTTTAAGCATAATAATCGACTTAAAATCATCACTTGACAAGTCTCATCTTGTCTACTAAAAATGATAAAAGTCTGTTCCAAATATTGCACACCTAGAGAACAGTTGCATAACACTTTTAATTGAAACTAAGGGTGTCTCTTCACATAATGATGATTAGTATAATGATGTTTACATTTTCAATCATAATTACACATGATCTCTATATGAGGTAAATACACTGTATACATTCAATCTTGTATATAAAGGCCACGCAAGGGAAACTGAATGAATGGCATTTGCAGACAGGTGGCCTTTTTACACAATCAATACAAAACGTCACCTGAGACACAGAACTTGATATTCAAAAGACTTGGCCTTATAAAGGTTTTGACAGTAAAGTACACATCTGTTTGATGCTAGAAGGGTGTTCACACATATACTTGAACATAGAGTTAAAGCCCATCTTGCTCTTAACAGATGATTAAATCTGTAACTTTGGAAAATGACTCTCACAAATTATCTTTGGAACCAGAAAATTGTCCTCAACCACATTCTGAGTATTCTCTATTGATATAATCAGGTAAGATATAACGAACAGACTTAGGAGTTTTACACAAAATTGTTTTTGAAAAACATACAAAAGTCAATGATTAAAGGAGATCAAATGGTACATAGTAATTATGTGAGCTTTGCTTTTAATGTATCTTTTGGCAGTGTTGTGAAAAGAATTATTGCAATATCATCTTTTGAGTTGTAATTAAGGCTCTACGACACTTGCTCCTACGAGAATTGTTCCAAAGTAATTTCCAACACTAACCAAACTTCTCTTATCCACCCTGAACAGAACACTATACCTCACCTTAAAACTAGCCCTAAACCTACCTCGAAACCCAACTGCAACCCTAACTCTAACCCCAACACCTACGATTTAGACGAAATAAAACCTAGAGCAAATAACAGATCACCTGTAATTACAGTTATAAGCATGTATGATCATACATTTGTTTTATTCTCATAAATTAAATGATTGTGTATTTTTATCTTATCATTTTCTTTTCTTTATGAGAAAATTCTTTATGAGAAAATATGACCTTTTTTTCAATTGGCCTTGACAGAACATTTGAAATTTTGGAAGCACACCCGGCCAGGGAGCTGGATGGTTGGCATGACCATCGTCAAGTAAGGAAAGGACTGTCCACACAGGAGGCTCCTGCAGCCACTCCCCCTTCATTCTCATCCGTGTGCTTGGTCCGCAGGAGATGGCCCTCATTTTCATTCAGCACTACTTCACCATTATGACTGTTTAACGAGAAAGATACATAAAGACTTTTCACTCAATGTCGAGTTGTTGGTAAAGGAAATTTCTTGAAAGTTGCTGGTTAAAAACAAACCAGACTTTTGACTTAGTAATGGGCAATTGGTAAATAAAACTTCCTAAAATTTGCAGATAAAAAGACAAGGAGAACAAAAAACGACTTTGGATTCAATGTTGAGCAGTTGGTAAAGAAACTTCAAGCTTTTGGTAAATAAACAACTAAAAGTTGCTGCAAAAAGACAAAAGATGACTTCTGACTTGATGTTCAGTTTTTGGTCAAGAAACTTCTTAAAAATTGCTGTTGAAAATAGAACAAGACTTTTGACTTAGTCATGGGCATTTTGTAAAGAAACTTCTTAATTTTGCTGATAAAAAGACAAGGGAAACAAAAATCAACTTTAGACTCAATGTTGAGCTGTTGGTAAAGAAAACAAGATATTTGACTGAATAATGTAGTAATATATTGTCAGCTGCCAACAAGAGGCTGTTACACATCTCTAACAGCCTTTCTGCAGGCAGCAGGTGATACACACTTACCTTATAATCGTCCCGTATATTCCGAGCTCGCTCATGACCTTTGACAGTTTGAGGTCATCGAATACCCCGCATGGCTGCAGGTAGTTCTGATGGATGGGGGGCAGGATGCGATCCATCAAGATAAAGCCCTCCCTCTCTTGGTTGCCTGCCAACTTCTCCAACGTGGTCCGCACCTCATCATCGTAGATGTTATTGCCTGGTGCAGGGGAAAAGACGATCACCAATAATTACCATTATATACCTCATTTTAAGATTCTTTACTAATCCTGTCTTCTGATTGGTTGAAAATGCAGTCATGTTCTTAACCATGCCCGCTAATTGAAATTCATAGTCATTTTTCCCAGCTCTACCGGTTTATATCCATTTTTCATAGCACTTTTTCCATGGCTGTGAAACGTGACGTCATTTTGCTGCGATCCCCATTTTGGTTTACGTGTTACCGTATAAGTTTCTTTTGTGCGATGACCGATGCGCAATACCGTTAACGGTGTTTGAGTGCAATTCGATTTTGGTCGCTGCATTCAGGCGACGAATCTACCAATCCACGCAGCGCAGACGACCGATCGCCATTTTGTGTACTAGTCTCGATCGCAAAATACTGGGGTTTTTTGTTTCCAATTTTTTGTCAATAAAGAGGCAAAATGAAGGACACAGCTATGCCAAGATAATTTCAACTTATTCGTGTAAACGTGTTTGGTATTCCCTGTTCTACTGGAGCACAGCTTGTTGGATTTCATACTGTACACAAGTTATTGTTGGTGTTAATATTCATGACTTCAAAGAGATGGAAACCTAAATGGGTGAGTCAACATTTTCCTTTTTTTCGGTATATAAAATATATATTGACTGCTTTTAATATTCGAGGCATAGTTGTTTCTATAGGGTCTCGGGAAACTCACAACCTGCTATGACCCCGCGGCGCAAGCGCCTTGGGGTCATAGCAGGTTGTGAGTTTCCCTTGACCCTATAGAAACCACTATGCCTCTCAAAGCAGTCAATATATCCTTAATGTTAATCAAGTAATCTTTGGTACTAGCACCGATAAAAAAAAAATCTTTGTTTAAAGGATCAATCATGTAGAAATCAATTTACATTTGCCACTCGTTAAATAAGTAATGCCATTCTTTATTGAATTGCCAAAAAACTCACGGAGGAGATATGGCAAGCATATTCCCAAAGGAGTGAAGGCTTTACACCCCTGTGAGAAGTGATTTAAAACAGTGATATGAAACACAAGATCATCATCATCATGTACATACCTCCACCCTCTCTCTGCGGTTTCATGACATATCTCCTTGGATTCTCTATACCTCTTCGGGCCGCTTCATCCCCCTCAGGAGTCTGCAAAGAGACAAGTGAGAAGAGCATAGGTGTAGCTGTTAGCTGTTGGTAACGACTGATGCCTGATGCGTAATACATCCTGAGTACTCTGCAAGCACAGACCCTAATTTGACACTTGACCACAATTCCTAAAGCCTTGAGCAGAGCCTAGGTCTGTCAGTCTCTGACTGTGTACAGAGCCTATGCAGTATGCTGTCAGCCTAGTCTCACAGTGCAAACACTGTTACGCACCGCGACTGACAAGGGTTTGTGCCTGCAAACTACACAGTGAGTGTTGCATGAACACTGCAACCTGCTGTAGGTGAGTAAACATGAAGATGGCAGTTTATGGGTTAATCAGTTCAGACTCTGAAACCCCAGTACCCCTAACGCTCATTCAGTTATGAAGGGGTAAACCATGGTGGTTTTTGTTAACGTGTTAATAAATGAGGAAAGGTCCTTCTTCACTGAGCTCTGTGTTATCACATACAGAAATGTGAAGCCTATTACGAATATGTTTCAATAAGAAAAAATTTAAAAAGAAAGGCAGGGTTTGCCATGTCATATCTGAAAGAGGCTTAACAGTGTCTAGACTGAAAATGGATAAAATAAAAACAACTCACTAGATCCAAGGAGTACTGGCCTGCAAATGAAGACCTGATGAAATCTGTCACCTCCTGGTCCTCAACAAACTGTTCCAGGACCCCGGGCTTTGCTAGTTCCTGCTGGATCTTCTTGGTTCCGACGAGATGCCATGAGATTGATGGGCTGACGACAGCTCTGGACTGCTCTCCCATCAGTTTCCCTTTCCATTCCTGTCACGAAATGGAAAATCATAATTTGAATTTTGGAAGTTATTAATTATTTGGCGTCCCCTATACCTTGGAGGGGAAAAGCGACTTAATCGCTGCCACCCTCGGGTCTCTCCTCCCAGTATAACTGATCAGGAAGAGCAGGTGTACCACTACATAAGGGTTTCCCCCTACTCTTATTTGAATACTGCAGTGGGTTCTTAACATCTATAGGTGATGAATCTACTACACATGGGACCTCCATTTAGCATCCTATCTGAAGGACAAAGTGTTTTCCACTGTAACACAGCCTGTATCTATGGAATGGGGGAGGGGAGGCATGTTAAAACACAACCCAGGCTTCAGTCATCAGCCTGGGCTGCGTCATAACCCAGTGTCTTGGTTAACAGGGCAGACACTTTACTGACTGAGCCAACTCACTCCTTCAAACATAAAATTGAGTTCTTTTCATTGCATGGTGTCAGAAAATGTTCAGTAGTAACTGGGAAAGGTAGATTTTAGGTACATAACTGTATATTGAGAGATTTTGAATCAGCAAAGTGACTCATACATAATACCTATGTGCATTAATGGTTCAAAAGTGGTGTTATCATTCTTTAAAGCCCCACTGTACTACTTGTAGCTACTTGCTCCCTCTATCTAGAGAACAATGCCAAAGCAGTGCATGTTGGTCCCCAATGATCCTCCTTTTCTTATGTTAATTGAGAGCTTAGTTGATGAGATAGCCACCTGCCAATGACCTTGCTGGGTGGTCTAATCCCTCCTGGCCCAACTAGTACAGACAGGCTTGAATGACTTCAAAAAACTAGACTGAACAAGAAAACTTTGACTTGCTTTGCTTTACTTACAAACTCTGTTGGAAATTGGTGGGGAGCATAGCATGATCGGTAATACATAACTGCCACTTCTGTGCCATCTCTGTAAAAACAATGCAGTAGTTACAAAAAAATAATCTTTGTTAAAAATTTTCCACAGATGTACTCAATGGCTGCAAGTTATATATGGTACCTGGGTGATATGTCACAACAAAAGTTTCTTTTAATGGCAAAATGAGTAATGCACTTAACTGTTTTAGACACATTAACTTGACATACAGTAAAATGTCATTATTGTTTGCTTATTCCAATATCCAACTACACAGATGCTACCACTTGATAAGAAACCCAATACCAAAACTGTATTAATTTGAGTTTACCCAGGCCATGCTTTAAAAACTCTGTAAATAAACAGCTAAATTTAGTACCTAAGATTATTAAAAAAATATGTATTATTGCAATGGTGCCTTTTTTTTATTGATACAATGTAGCAGATTTGCCTTATTGTTTTTGATAACTGTAGTAAAGGTACTCCTGTAGCAGGGAATGTTTGAATGCTTTCGTTGAAATCCTTTTTATATTCTGCAGAAGTGCATATCTCTGTCTACCCTTATCATTATGCAAAAATACTTCACTTTGCATTTTTTTCTTCCACAATTACAAACCTATATTTCAGACCACAAATATTGGAGATATAATAGATTTCTATGCTTGATTGTAAGTATAATTTTCATTTGACAGGGCCCTGGTGTATTTATAGAAAGTAAATTTCACCCTTAAAATGCCTCACGTCTTGATATGACTAAAAACCTGTCTCTATATTAAGATTAAAAACCTGACAAGACAACTACCCCCACCCTCCCAGACAGACAACTTACCCCAGGACAATTAATACCAAGAAATTAAACTGCCTGTTTAATATCCCTTAAATATAACCCAAGTTACTTTGCAAACAATTTGTGTGTGGTTTAATCAACTTAGGAGGTAATTATCATGTTGGGGGCAAGGGGGCACATTGTGGAGAGCAGTTTTCACAGGGTAGATTTCTGTTTTTCCACAGCAATTCAGAGCTGCCAACCCCAACTGAACAAAAATCTTATTCTTTTCCTGAGAAAATCCTATTTAAAAAATAAAAATCCTATTTTTGATCAACAAGTACTTTCTTTTTGTTAGACTGTCTTCATTGACATTTTGAAGAAATGCACGAGTACATTTTACACAAATTTTGTTGGATATGCAAGAGTTCATCAAGAATGATCGTTCAATGAACCAATGAGCGGCATTGTAAATGTATTTTTTAGGAACCATTGGTTGAATATGCATGATTTTGTCATGACTGGTGTGTTCGATGAACCAATGAACATCCCCAAACTCTGATGTGATATGCTCGTAGGATACTTTACAGGAGAGGATGGGCAATTTGCCATTGAAAATGGCACACACACACAAAATACACAAGCAAATTCAAATATTTTGATTTTTTTTTTTGATTTTTTTTTTTTGATTTTTGGTGGAAAAATCGTACTGGTTGGCAGCTCTGCAGCATGCAATAACAGAAAAGACCGTAACCTTTAACCTTTCAACCTCTGACTCACATGAATAACCTCCTGTCCTTTGTGAGTTCACCCCTGCGACCGATGTCACCCAATGTTCTCCTCATGACCTTAATCCTGTGGTCACAATCTGTGATTGCATACTCCAGGAACCTTTGGTCAAAGATGTTGGATTCGTTGGATGTGACGATGAAGAATACTGCAGCACTGTGTGACAAGAAACATGACAAAAATCAGATGAATTGTATGTTCTTCTTCTTCCTAGTTCTTCTACAAGTCATGGCTCCCAACTTTTAAACTTTGCCTAAAACCCAACTGCAGCTCTAACCCCAACCCTACATTTTAAAAAACATCAAGCCTGGAACAACTGCCGCCAGAGCCTATGTCAGAGTGCAATTTTAGATGTAGTCCTGCTCATACAAATTTTGATTTCATTCACTTTCAGAACCCTTTCTCATACTGAACATTGGGATCTACGACCTTTTTCACAAAAGATGAAAAATGGTAAAAAAAAGAAACATTGAATACAGAGAATGGCATACACACAAGATACATGTCATACAAATAGTAACTCATTCTTAGTTTTATGTTACAGATAGATACAATATATGGTAACATACAATAAATTGTAGTATTGGAGATACAATAAAACTCTTAAGAATGTTCATGTTAAAGGGCACTGGTCATACAAATAAAAATATCACTATTAAGGAAACTAATATGAAAGAGATGCAGAAAGAGGGGGGGGGGGAGGAGAGGGGCCTACTCACCTAGGTTGACCATAGAGGTGGAATGCTTTGACAATGGCTTGGGCCAAACCTTTGTTTGCTTGATTATCTGGTATACAGGACGGTTCAAAATCTTTGCGGCATAGTCCAAGGACATATCTAAACAAAGGTGCATTGCAATATAAACCAGTCAGGTCCAAGCATGACATTAAACAATATACATCATTGTAAATAAAAATATGTTTGTGTCTCAATGCATATACCAGTATCTTTCTATAGTGTATGAAAGCTATCAAATATCATTCCATTGCTCTTTAAAACTCAATATTATGTAACCAAGGGCCATGTATTATAAAGCCTTTTGATTTATCGTAAGGTTGATATTGAGCGTACGTCTAGCATGACAGTAAACAATATACATCATTGTAGATAAAAATATGTTTGTGTCTCAATGCATATACCAGTATCTTTCTATAGTGTATGAAAGCTATCAAATATCATTCCATTGCTCTTTAAAACTCAATATTATGTAACCAAGGGCCGTGCATTATAAAGCCTTTTGATTTATCGTAAAGTTAATATTGGGCGTAAGTCTATGGCTCATTGTGTATTGACCAAACTTAAGATCAATCATAACTCTTTATACTACGCGGCTCTGAACTCTTAATCGTAATGCAAATTGTATATCAAGTTCAAAATACATGATAATTTTCTTGCTTCATTTATATATTCTTTGTTTGGGTTCATTATTCATTGTCCCCAGGTTAGCTTAATCAATGATTTTTGCTGAGTTTTCCTTTAGAGCCCAGCACACAAATACACATTGAAATTTACAACAAAGATAATGTATGCTTGAAATCTGTTTTCAAGAATTCAGAAAGCAATTAATTCCTTCTGGATGATATTTTATTGGGAGCATATAAAAATTCATCCAATATCTATGAAATTTTGAATTTTGGGAAAAACATTTGACCAGGAGTTTTTTTGACTAACCTGTGTAATGGTGTTACATTAGTTGCTAGGGCAGCAAAGGAAGCAGCCATTGTGTTCATTTCAACCATTGACAGCGCAAGATTACCAGACTCACCCCTGGCAGTATCGAGCATGTAGTCCGTTCTTAAAAGGCCTAACTCAATGTCCTGTAAATAAACAAAACAACAACAATAACAAAACTTATCAAAATAAAACAAAATAAGCCTCACAATTCATAAAAGATTTTTAATCAGACTATTTACTAAAACGATTGCAATCCCTAAAGTCAATTAGACAACTAACAGTTGTTATGTTCCCACATAAAGACATTTTCAAGCCCCTTCGTTTTGAGGGAGCTTCTAAACTAGTATTATCTTTCAAATGCTGATGGAATTTATTAACTTTTTCATTATTTTGGCCTGCAAATGAGACATAGTACCTTTAACATATACATTTAAGGGGACAGGACACCATCCCCATGATTATGTTAACATATTTTACTTACTTTTGTTAATTTTTCATCATGCACTTGCTGATATATCTTGAATAGTTTGCCTGTGAAATCATCCCCTTCTATTGTTCTGTAAAATAAACAATAAAACAACATAAAAGTTACCGGTATGTATAATTAATACATGCAGCATTATCTTAATTTAAATCAAGATAACCTTTTCCCCATACATCCACACATATGTTGAAAGTAACAGAAACTTTCATTTTTAGTAAATACATAAACCAATTAAAACAAAAGTGCTACACACTTAAATCTTAGATGTTTCTGGAAATTCAATCTTCACAGATGGTTAACAAAATTACACAAGTAGCAAACCATAACAAACTATAGGATAAGGTGTTGTCAATTTGTCATTCTATTGCCATTTACCCCCCAAATCACAATAATTACACTTGACACACATGAAAGATGAATCTTACTTAAATGCCGATATTAACCATGTCACTATACTTATACAACCATGTGATTGGATACATTGTCACAGTATATTCAATTCAATTCAATTCAATTCAATTCAAATCAAATTGATTAATATGGATGATGAAATGTTTTTATCATAAATCTTAGGCATTGAATGATGCCATAATACAATAACAATAGCGGGTTCTTGTATACATCACTCGTGTCTCTGTCAGACTTGACACTCCACAATCATAACATTTACGTTAGCATGGCTGTTATTACAGTGCTTCAGCATTTCAAGGAATTAATTCCTGCCAGGAAGTTACCCTGCGTTGAGTGTGGCAAATGTACAACATGTCTTGCCAAAGCACATTAGTGGTGTGGCAGGGGGTTTGAACCCAGTACCTTGTGGTTTACAGTCCGGTGACTTATCCACTAAGACCAATAGATCACAACATCTCTACAGTTGTGGGAATATTGATTTTCAAGATTCACACGGCTAAAAGGAATGTTTTACTATTGATGTAAATCATGAAATATCATGCACAGTTGCACATAATTGATCTGAATTGAAAAGGGTGTGTAAATCATTGAGCAAAAAAATAAATATATTGTCCAACATTTGAAAATAATCCTTAAATGAAACAAATTATTGTTAATTTCTTTATCTCCAACAGGCAAAAAGTCATGAAGGCATATCACACTAGAGGTGTTGTGGTTCAGTGTATAAGTGCCCAGACTGTGTACAACAAGGCATGGGGTTCAAATTGCTGCCATATCACTAATGTCCTTAGAAAGGCATTAATCTCCATTGGCCACTCTCCAACTAGGTGAGGTAAATGTAAAATGGGTACCCAGTATTAAGAAATTACTTGAAGTGGAAGTCCACCCTGATACCGATAGTGATATTAGGTAGGTTTTAATAGAAGCAGAAAATGAGAAGGAACAGGTCAGTAAAAATTTGAGCAAATTTCAATTAAAAATATAAAGAAAGTTATTAATTTTTGGAGTTGCGACCAATCAAACACAAATTGGCAACTCTGTCGGAAATTGCTCAACTTTCTCTGACCTGTTCCCTTCATTTTTCTGCTTAGATCTATTAAAACCAAATTATATCAGGGTGGACCTTCCCCTTTAATGTTGTTCATGATGGCTAGGCTTTAATAAGCCTCATGATATAGTGCAGAAGAGCTCCTGTCTAAGGTAGAGTACTAGTAGTTCCTTCATTCTTTGTAGTTCCTACTTCATAATCGGTACTTGGCTTGGAAAGCTTTCATTTCAAGAAGTTGACAGAATAGGGAGCAAAACAGGTCATTTTTCTACCGATTGTGAAGAAAACTAATTTCAACATATGTCCTTTTGCAGTAGTCAATCATTCAAAATGTACATGTCATTGTGAGGTTAATTGTACGGTATGTCTAAGCCATAATGGAGTCTCTATAGAAGACTATTCAACCAACCACTGAATGACAGGGAAACTCCCTTCTTTTCACAATTTGTTTTTCTTTCTTCCTGAATTTAACCACATAAAACACATTGCCACACAAGAATTTTTTATCCTAAAGAAACCTCACCCAAGAAAAAAACTTTAGATATTCTGAGAGATTTATTGTTTTCTTTCCCATGACTCCCCACCATTTGTGAAAACATGCCCATCCAATAAGACAATGACGAGGTGATGTCCAATGTACGAACTCTTTGTGATTTTTGTCTTGTATCAAAAAGTGTTGGGTCGCACCATGGAAGGTGACGTTTTGTGACAGGAAGTTCTGTATTCTGTTAAAAAAAATATAGGGCAACACTTTGTTTACCATTCTCATGGCGCAAATTTGTTTTTCAGAGGTTAAGCCTTGAGCTTTTCTTTTGGACTTAAACTACCACTCTAACCAAAACGGGCTAAAAAACGAAAAAAAAAGACATGACAATGATTTTTCTTGGAAATCGGTTTTGGTGATGATGCATTTGACGTCACTGCAGGCGCCTCTCTGGTGAAAAGGTGGGTGTGTTAGGCATTAAAATGTCTTTTGAAAGGCAAACTATGAACCCACTATTATTATTATTAATTGAGAAAAAAAGGACGTTTATCCGAAAAATGATATGCCCTTTAAAATCCCAGTACATTTCTGGCAATTTCGTCATTCCTAATTATGAAATTATCAAATCGGACATGCCCGCAATGACATCAAATGCATCATCAAGCCACGTGTTACATTTTTTCGAGGGGCGTAGCCCAGCAAGTGTGAGAACTGTGAAAAATGGATGGTTATTATCATTTTGGGGGTTCACTTTAGAGATTTTCTGAAAAATCAATGGCTGGAATATTAATAAGTAGAGGTGTATTCTTGTTTTGAAAGGCTATGTTAGTTGGGTTAGAGTGGCCCTTTAAATGTAGTTGGAGCAATCATCTCTTTGGGGGCAAGATATTGTAGTTCCTACCCACGCTACTAAGGCTCATCTATAAGGTGCTCTTGAATCAATGGCACCCCCAAAACCATAGCACCTACATAACCACTGTTTTTTAACCCTGACAGAGCTCTCTTTCATCATATTTAAAATAAAAATAAAATAATCAAAAAGATATGAGCGGGGTTCTTACCTAGACAGTGTTTGTGTCAAGAAGTCTCTGTTCTGACTCACTCTGTACAAGAGCAAATTAATGGCCTGCTGGAGCCTCTTGGCCTTCTCAAAGAACACCCTCGGAAATGGAGATGGGATCAGTGTGTAGGGAGCATGACAGATGACCTCTGACCTTTCTGGTCGATGGGGCATCCTCATGACCACACCATGGCTGTATGCAAAGTCCCTTGCTTGGTCCTGCACATCTTTCAATAGTGCTTGGTCTAGAGGTAAAGGCAGGATGGGGTCCAGGGTTGGGTCAGACATATTGCTTCCTTGTTTTATCTTTAAATAGAAACAGAACAATCATGTTTGAGATGCGAAGGTTAAAGTCAAGATTTCAAGATTTATTCATTCCATTCAATAAAAAAACATATATGTAAAGTAATAAAGTTCGAGGTAAAAAAGATTGAAATGTTACATGATTTCTTTTTAAATGTAACTACTGTAAATACTAATTCAAATCATGCATCAGCCATACAGTGACTTATGACAAAAACATGGGACATATTCTTTGTTTAAAAAAATACAAAATCCATCTCTTGTTATGAAACTAAACACAATCCCTGGTATTATACCTATGGTGCTGGTAAATGACAAACCCTGTAGTACAGTAGAGAAACCATAAAAGTACATTTATATGGTACAGCTGATATGTCTGATTATTAATTAGTGAGGATTTAAAAACTAAAGATCAGAACACAACTACTGCAAATTTACCAAATTGGGTTGTACTGAAAGTAACAGTTAACAGGAATGAGACACCCTGGAAAAACTCCTCAATCAAATGGACATAATACTACCTACAAAAGCAGACAAAAACTATCACTTAAAACAGGAATGGTTCCTGAAGACTGGTTGTGTGCTAACATAAATCATTGAGTAACCCTGACATCTGTACGTAGTAAAGTAATGGAAAACATACTCTGCTGTAAAGTAATGTGTCACTTGACCAGAATCTACAAGGAAATTTCGATCTTTTGCATGTAAATGCCAGGAGTTTATGTAAGAATTATGATGAGATGTTACAATTGTTGTCTTGCTTAAAGCATGATTTTTCTGTGATAGGTGTCTCTGAAACTTGGTTTAAAACTTCAACTGATGTCAATATGTTTCAGATACCTGGCTATTCTTTTGTTCACATATGTAGGGCAGACAAAAATGGCGGTGGGGCATGTCTGTACATTAAAGATGATTTGGAATTTAAATTCCGTTTTGATTTATCTGGATCCAATTCAGGGTATGAAATTGTTTTTGTTGAAATAACAAACCTCAGTAAAAAGATTATTGTTGGATGTGTATATAGGGCTCCAAGCTATGATAGTATATCCTTTGTGGAAAACTTAGAACATCAGCTACAGATATTGAGTAGAGAAAACAAGGAAGTATATTTAATGGGTGACTTCAACATCAATTTAATGAATTATGATACTGATCGTAGTGTTAAAGATTTTGTAGATTTCATGTACTCATTTGGATTATTTTCTCTCATCACTAAACCTACCCGTATTACTGAAATTAGTGCAACATTGATTGACACTATTTTCACAAATTGCATTCAAAATGAGTTTAGCTCGGGTATAATATGTTCAGATATTTCAGATCATATGCCTATATTTTGTGTTAAAAATGGCTCTGTGGGTAACTTCTGTCAAGAGAGATGGACAAGTTATGAGGCGGTCAATAAATGATGAAAGAATCTCAAGGTTCAAGCAACACTTAGCTGAAATTAATTGGCAGGCTCTGCCTTCACTGGAAGGCGTCAATGAGTCATATGAACATTTTCTACAAATATTTCTGGAATTATATAATTTATGTTTCCCATTAATTGAAGTATCGATAAAAAGTAAATGTAAAAAGCCATGGGTAACTCGTGGTTTATTGAAAACAATAAATCATAAACATAAGCTTTATGGTAGTTATGTCAAGAGACCAACAGCTGTGAATAAAAAGAAATATATCGATTATAAGAATGTCTTGGTTAATACTCTTCGTATAGCCAAGCAAAAATATTACAATGATTTGTTCCACAGTGTTAAAGGTGATATTAGGAAAACTTGGTCTCATATCAATGAATTGTTAGGTCGGTCAACTAGGCATTCACTCCCTCAAGAGATGGATTTTAATGGAGTACTTCTTTCTTCTGCCAAGGATAAGGCTGAAAGTTTTAATAAATATTTCATTGGATTACCCATGAAAATCAGTGCAGACATTCCTCAAGTACCACAATCTTTTCAAGATTATATGAAACAGTGTGATGATAATGCGTCAATGTTTCTAAAACCAACTTCAAAATCTGAGATCATCGATATTGTGTTGTCTTTGAAACCATCTAAATCTAGTGGTTCTGATGATATTTCACCTAGAATTATAAAGGAGTGCATTCACCTTTTTATTGATCCCTTGTGTAAAATCACGAATATGTCTTTATCTCAGGGAGTTGTTCCTGATAAACTCAAGGTAGCTAAAGTAGTACCAGTGTATAAAAAATCTGACCGTAAAAACGTCATTAATTACAGGCCAATAGCATTGTTACCAATCTTTTCTAAAATTCTTGAGAAAATAATTTATAAACGCTTAAATGAGTTTCTATCTAAAAAGAATATCTTGATTCCTCAGCAGTGTGGTTTCCGTAAGCACTTCTCCACTCAACTGGGTGTGTTTAATTTATTAAGTAATATCATAAAAGCTATTGATGGAGACAAGTATTGTTTGGGGATATTCTTAGATCTATCTAAGGCGTTTTGATACTATTGACCATGGCATCCTCCTTAGGAAACTTGAGCATTATGGAATACGTGGTGTAGCATTGTCTTGGTTCCAAAGCTATTTGTTTGACAGGACACAATTTGTTGTGGTGAATGGTACTAATTCTCAACTTGCTTCTATTAAATATGGTGTACCTCAGGGTTCTGTTCTTGGTCCCCTGTTGTTTCTGATCTATATAAATGATATAATACACTCATCAACATTATTCTCATACTCACTTTTTGCTGATGATACCAGCTTGCTGTTGGCTGATAAGAAGGCTGAAGATTTATTACTAATTGCGAATCAAGAAATTCAGAAACTGTATGCATGGTTATTGTTGTAATAAGTTATTGTTGAATGTTCAAAAGACCAAATGTGTTATTTTTCGCTCCAAGGGTAAAAAGCTTCCAGATGGCATTACTTTTCTTAATGTTGGAGGCCATGATGTTGCGCTTAGTGAAAATGTTCAGTTCTTAGGG